>JABUQX010001745.1:0-27987 GCA_015478945.1 Trachelipus rathkii | reverse complement strand
GAGGGGTTTGAGGGGTCTTTTCCTGGTTTCAACTTTTTTATGATAATTGCTCTTTTCCAGATGGAGGGAATAGAATTTAAATTGATGGAGCTATTGTATATATGTGCTAGATGGATTAATGCGGTGTTCCCTAGGTGTTTGAGATGTTGTCAGGTCCTGTTGCTGGTGAGTTTTTAAAGGACTTTATGGTGTTTTCTAAGTCAGTTGGGGTTAATTTCGTACTTTGTTCGTTGTTGCCCCATTTTTCTTGAGGAATTTGATTATTTTCCTGTTTTGTGGGTGTATGGGTTTATGACTTTGTTTTGCGAAATGTATTGCGAGGATGTGTGCTTGTTTTGTTGTTTGTGGGTTTTGAGAGTGATTTTTTGATAGATTCATGAGTAGGAGTTTGGTAGTTTTTTTTTTTTCGGTACTGCATGGAATTTTTCAAACAAGCGTCGTCAGATACGGTTTACCGTATATTTTCTATCCGTTGAACGCAGACTTTTCTGGCAGCACGCTCTCGTCTTTTCGTCCTTTTTGATTTTTACATTTTTATGAATATTATTAAAGACTGTTTGTCGTTTTATATCAAGCCAATTCGTGCGCTTTTATGTGGAATTTGGGGTGCCAGTTTTCACTTACAACTTTCATCTTGCAATTTCAATTCCAATACTGGCCTTCCATCTTTTGTTGTTGTTGTTGAATACATATGATTGTTTGGACCTGATATTTTCTTTCAACCATCAAACATATATATATATATAGTATATATATATATATATATTATATATATATATATATATATATATATATATATATTATATATATATATATATATATATATATATATATATATATGTATATATATATATATATAATATATTTTATATATACTAATATTATATATATATAATATTATATATATATATATAATATATAAATATACATATATTATATATATATATATATATATATATTAAAGTTACATGTTTCGTTTACAGGTACTTATGGAAAGTTCTTCTCCAGGGGTCGTTAAGAACGAGTTTGATTCAACTTGAGACATGGAGACTTACACGTTCTGAAGCAATAATAAATGCGCATTGCCTGGCACTTATCATGATTCTTTAAAATGGTTTAGTGTGTTTCAGTTTTCAAAAATAATTATAAAACACCTTTAGTAACTACTAATCGATCTTACTATTAGTTCTAGTTTTCTAGCTAAAAAATCTTATATTAGTTCAAGTTTTCTATAGATTAAATTTCCCTTAATCATGTCTAATTGGTTATAAAAATAATTTCTCTTTCGCATAGAGCATTAGTAAAGCTAATTTTTTTTAAAATGTAGAAATTATTATTACAGGGTTCACACTTTCTGGAAAGTCAGGGGAAAGTCAGGGCAAAAAAAAATTGGTCAGCGGAAAGTCAGCGGAAACGTTTTTAAATATATGCTGAAGTCAGCGGAAATTCCAAAACAAGTTCATGAAAAGTCAGGGAAATTTTAAAAATTTTCCAAAATATGATGTAATGATGTTGGGTACCGATGTTACATTATTTTTGATATATTTTTTATTTTCCTTCTGCTATAATTGTGCGAATGAGAGATGTATGTTGATAGCCTGAATGAAAAGGATGGCGAGGAATGACATTCCATAAATCTACTTCTAATCCTGTTTCTTTCTATTTTTAGTCCCTATTACCTACTATTCTTCCTAATTCTGTTCGTAGAAGTTGTTCCAAGTTCATCCTTCCGCTTGAAGGTGATTGGTAATATGGATGTGTTTTAGACTGTATGACTTTATGACTTAATCTGTTTATATCTGTTTTTCCTTTTTAGGGGAATTATACTTTTGAGGTGTTTTTTTTTTTTGAGGTTTGACGAAGGGATTTTTGGTTTTTGTGCAGTTGAAGGTATTATTATTTTTATTAAAATGTTACAAGCAAAAAAACAACTTAACTTTAACGACCAGTGGTTGGACGTCAAACGGATACCTTGGTTCATTCTGCATTCACAGATTTACAATGCTCTCGTACTTAATTATTATGGAAAGAGTTTCTTATAGTCCAGTTAAAATGCCTGCCTACAAGCCAGACATACTAAGCTCTTTGCATTAGATTTACATGACAAACTTAATGCCAGAGCCTGTGCAAATCAAAATGACAGAAAAGATATTAGAAAGATATCCTCTGAAGTACATAAGCCTGTCCAATGGCTCTCTCATCATTGGATGCCTAGTATAGTTTTTCATCAGCCAGAACAATGGGAAACAAAGATTTGATTTATTGCTAGAGGGCATTGTACACCAATAACTGTATCACAGAATCTCTTGCTTCCATACTTTAAACTTCTAAACTTTATATTTAGAGTACGAGCTATTTATACACTTGAATTAAAAGTTTCAAAATATTTTTGGTATGGTGATTTTCCTTCTAAGAGACTTGATGCAGTTTTTTTTCTTCCAGTAGCACCTGAGAATCAATGTTTATGCGGAATTGTGGCAGATTATAAATTAGGACGACGTATTTTTCGCATGCCGAAAATGCGACATGTGGACAGGAGGGTTTTCTATAAATAAGGCAATTTTAGTGGAGGAATCTGAATAAACATAGTCTGAATTCTTCAAAGAACAGTGCACAATTCTGTAAGATCTCATGAAAGTTTTCATAAAGTTCCTATCACTCAAAAATGTGACAAATGTAAGAGCTGCCCATAGGAAATATGAAGAACAGAACAAAACAGAAGTCAAAACAGAAAGAAAAAGAAGAGAATAAAAAGGTTTGAAAAAAGAATATTATCCATACAGATTAATAAATTGAAGAGCAGAGAAAGATGTAAATTAAAGGCTTTAACAGAAGAAGCTGCCGCTATAAAAATCAAAAATTCAAAATGCTTGAGAAGAAAAAGTTAATTCTAAATTCTCCCCATTTAGGAACATCTAGTTTGTTATTACAGTGGACGCTATTCACCTACGGTAGGCTATTAATGTAAGAATTTCAATAATTTCTTTTTGTATAAAAAAACTGTTTATCTTTTGAACAAAATAAAAAAAGGAGCGCTTTGACGAC
The DNA here is from genome assembly GCA_015478945.1 of Trachelipus rathkii. Lineage (NCBI taxonomy): Eukaryota > Metazoa > Arthropoda > Malacostraca > Isopoda > Trachelipodidae > Trachelipus > Trachelipus rathkii. The sequence goes on along the minus strand of JABUQX010001745.1, from coordinate 24,942 downwards.
TATGGGTAAGGTATAGGCTTATTACTAAAAAAAATAATATTTTTTTAAATTCATCCATGATGATGAACAATTTCTAAAGTAAGTTTTCAATAATTTAATGTATGAACTGAGTAAATAGGCTGCAATAATAATTAATAGATATTTTATACACCAAAAATACCGAACACGCTGGTCAGGGAAAATCAGGGAATGTCAGGGAAAGTCACGGGAAATCTCATTCAAAATTTTAGTGTAGAAATCTGTATTTTTTTAAATCTCATTGATTGATATTATTATTATTATTATTATTATTATTATTATTATTATTATTATTATTATTATTATTATTGTACATCTTATAATCAGTCATAATGTTTTTAATTAAGAAAATCTTTTAAAAACTTAATTATGTAGATCCCTGAAAGTTTAACCAGGAGTGTAATGGCTTTTGAAATTTGCTGAGTTAGGCTGTATATATTCAGGCAGTCCTTTTGTTCATGCTAGACTTGGCCGAACGCCGAAATTGTCCTCTCGCACCAGGAGATCGTGTGCACCTCACTGCACTGCACCACCAGTCATGTTTTTTCCGCACAACACCGATGCGTTGGCAAGCTTAGTTCGTGTTAACTTGTAAGGGTAATTTCTTAAAAGTATTTATTTGTTTTTCTTCTTAGCACATAAATCGTGCCTGTGAGGCCCATCTCGGCTACAAAATTGAAGACCTTTATGGCAAAACCATTTGGGAGGTCCATGGATCAGACCATCATCGGCAGGAGCTTCGGACACCCTCAGACGTTCGTTCAGTGGATTCACTTCAAACCTCGACCCTAAGAAAGAAACTCTCTATCGACTACAAAGCCTCCGAGCTCTCAGAGATTAAAGAGGGAAAGGTTTGTTGGGTAATACTTTTTATTTCTTTGTGTGCAATAATATATTAGTGAGATATTATACTTGAGCATGTATCTCATATACCATTGGGGTATTTAATTTTAGAGTTTAATAATTATTATCATTGTGCTTTCATTAGAGAATGTAGTGGTTTATTTTCGCAATACGTTAAATGGGGCTTTTAAACTTGACTTTGTTATAATATACTAGTTGCTTTTTAGTTTAGACTGGAATAATATATCATCATGCTGATTATATAGTTAAATACAAAATTATCAAATGCTATTATTATTATTATTATTATTATTATTTATTATTTTTATATATTATTATATTATATATTTATTATTATTAATTAGAATGGTGGCCCACCTATGTGGTTTACCATGTGGCTCTTGTATTTCTATTGCAGATTTTAAAACTAGGTTTGATGGGTAGATAATTGATTTAGGTATATTATTTACTCATATGCATTATAGTTATTATTTTTATTTATTTATTTGATGGGAACTTTGCCTTGATAAAGGGTTACAATGTTAAGAGAAAATTTGTTGGAGTTTGATGATTAGTGGGTTATGCATTATTTATATTGTATCCCCTTCATAACTTACTTGCATGTACTGTACCTGTTGGTGTTAGGATTATAGGAAAACAATCCAAATTTTAGTTTTAATAAATAGCAACCTTGACATGGTCTTACTGGATATTAGTGGTTGATTAGTTTTGATAATACATGAATTGCATAACCATGCGGAGAGCTATTGTAGGAATGGAAAAATGAATATTATATATTGCATTACATTATCTATTAATGATAATAAAATAATAATATACGCCATGGACATCCTTGCAAAGTATCTTCATTGGAAGTTTGGGGTAATCTATAGTATGAATTACTAAATGATATAAAACGTTTCAGGTCGGATTGGATCGATTTATTATCTGAAGACAGTGAATATGCAAATGCGACGTTGGATCAAGGAATGGGAAGGGCTCTTTTCCTTCAGTAGATAGCTAAAATTCTCGGGGACTATTGTGCACCAGTAAATATCTTTGAGTTTAATCAAAGTGTCACCGTGGTTGTTGTGCCATTCCTTAAGTGTAGTAGCCTTACCTCACTAGTTTATATTATTATGTCTCTAGTACTCTACTACTCCTCTATACTATCATTATTTAGCTAGTAATATTATCTGTACTGGTGGTAATGGTATTTTGTAACCCTTAGGCAGAACGAATTCTTCGTATATTGGAGTGACGGTCACCACGGGGAGAGGGTCGAACCCTTCTATGCGAGAGCACCGTCGCAATCAAATCTCACCGAAAAGGCTCTTATGATATCCGGTCATTGAACAGCGATGGTGACACTACTGTAAGCTAGCGTCATTCGCATCCCCATTCACTCTTATATTGTGTCTCGATTTTTCTAGAGTAATAAATAGATTTTGGTTGAATTATAATCTTTCATTAATTTTTATTTAAATTTAAGGTTTATTATTTATTTTTTTTTTTTTTTCATTTTTTTTTTAAGTTTAGTTGTTTTTATTTTTATTGTAAGTTTTAGGTTGTAAGTTGAACCTTATTAATAAATACCACTGATTTTTTTTTTTGTCCAATTTTTGAAATGTGGTGTGTTTGTAGTGTGTGGTGAAGTATTTGGGTTTGTAAATGACATTGAATTCATCTGATCTGTTCTTTTCTTATTAAAAGTGGTTATTTTTAGTGTATTTTATTTATACACTCTTATTCACTGATTGGTGGGGACTACAAGTGACAATACACTTTGATTATTTATGTTCGGGGATTCATCTGCCATTACAGAGCATTATCATCGTGGTCTACCTTATGATACTTCTATTCTAGCTCAATTTTGTATTTTATTTCCTTTTAACTTGACTGTGGACCATTGAAGAGTTTGTCAACTTAGAAGGAGTTAGATTCAGACATTACTACTTATATTTATATAATATATATATATATATAATTATATAGCTGGATTCTCTTGGTATAGTTCATACTCCCCATTAGTGGTCATCATCCTTCTTTTTTGTTGTTTTTAGTGTTATTTACTGATTGGTGGTCACTTGCACTGACTCTTAAGTTTATCGTCTGGATCTCTATTTAGAGTGGATTCAACCCATCTTGACTCATTAAGTGGTCATCTGGATCTCTTGAGGTAGGTTCAACCTCAATAATCCACTTCGTAATGAAGGCTGTCATATTTGTGTCAAGCACCGCACCAAGTCAATTATATATTATATATTATTATTTATTTATTTTATGTATTATTATTATTAATAATTATTATTATTAAATTAATATTATTATATATTAATTATTTATTATTATTCATATTTTGTCAATTCTATTAACCTTGATATTATTGTTATGTTTAAAAGGTTACTTGTAGCAATTAAAATTATTAAGTAAGAGATTATTTACAAATTGAGCATAAGTATATACAGGTATGTTATTTTACGGAGCAGGGGATTATAGCTCTACGTGAATAGACTCTATGAGAACCAGTAAAGCTTCTTTCCGGATGTTTCAATTATAGTCCTCTAGGCTTATTTCGTTTCGTATTTTGTGAATAACCCATAAACCTTATCTTCTCCAAGTTATTTTCTATACCTTTTATTTTTCAAGTATTTGTTAGTATTTTCTCAACTATAAAATATGATTTCCTACTGCCGATATTGAATCAAAGTAATAAAACTTAAGCTAACACACGCTCCTTAGATCGCATATAAATAGAGTAAATCTGAAGATGCATAGTGATTACTAATACTACCCGAAATACTGTGATCACACAATACAATATTATTGTAAAATGTGCAGGTTTATTGTCTCCAATCTGTTTTGTACTTGTAAATACTTAAGTACTTAACATTAAGTACATTGTACTTAAAACATTAAGTGACCGGCGTTTGGTTTTGCATTAGTTGGATATATTATGCTTGGAGATACTCATTTACTATAGTTTTCAATTATTCTTTCTAGTAGGTATTTTAATTTCGTTTAATTATTTAATTATTATATTATTAATTATATATTAATTATTATATTTATATTATTATTTCATCACCACATTACCGGAAAAGGTTTCGCCCTAATCAGTAGGTAATAATAACAACGGCCATCCTAATTCTTTTTGTTCAGTATATTTTGGGTCTCCAAAAGTTTTCTCTCTAATAGTATCCTATCAGTATTACAAGAAGTAAGAGCGTGCTTCTTCTCAACTTCTTGACTACCAGTACCAGTCTTAAGCTTTTAACAACAATGAATTAGAAGGGTGGGTTGCTATCCCTTTCATCCTTCTGCTTATTAACCATTTTTGTTTAGACAAGCTCGTCAAGAATGAATAACAATGTTGTATCAATATTCAGTTAGTTTATTTATTCGCTAGTTCTGATGCTATTTAGAGAATTCAATTTTCTCTACAGCATTTCCCATCAAAATTACTCCGAGTTAAATTAGAATCATTTTCAAAATCTTTGCGAACAGGAGTAGAGAACAGTATAATACTCCATCCACTATCATGTTTTGAGCCGAAGACATGTGCTTTACAGCGTTTTTGTTACCCTCTGTCACATCTCGAAATCAATTTGTATATGGTTCCAATCTGTCCCTAATTTATTTTATAATCTTCCAAACCATAAACACAATTGTCAATATATATTATCTAATATCTTTTCATAATATAATAACACAACCTATATTCACATGGATTGTCAGATTTCATTCTTCATGTTACTCAATATCTTTACCATCCTATATATATATTTATAGTACTTCATAATTAGATTATATTTGTGATAATAATTTGGACAATAATTGTATGGATTTGTAAGTTAAAATGTTTGTTAGTGTTTTAAGGGTCAACCAAATCTTAAACTCAAAAATAAAACACACTATCTAATAAATACAATAAATAGAATAAATATATATATATATCGCTTATATTTTTTATACATATACACCAACTATTTTATGATAAATCCTTCTATCCTCCCCTCATTCATCCCGAAAATTTTTTTGACATAGTCTAATTAAGCATAATAACTTCTCTCCCCCCTTACGGCCTCCTCTCTCCACAAAACCCAGTATACCCCTCCAAATCTTGTTTCCTCATAATAATATAAGGAGGTCCTGAAGATGAATCTCATGTGAGGGTCCGACAATGCCGGGCCTCCCATTTCAGAGTGACAAGTTTTACCTCTATTATTTTGCAGAGGCGTACTCACGACCAAGAGGTTTCGAAGCGGGTAAGGAAGACTTTATTCCTCCCAAAAAATAAAAATAATAAAAATAACAAAAAAGTTAAAAAAAATCTATGTGCTGTGCTGTGTTATTATACAGGGTTTTGGCTAAATTTTTGTATAATATTTATTTTTTAATATTTTATTTATTTATTTTTCTTATGTTTATTTAAGATAGGTGGTTTACTTATTTTATACTAGTATATTAACTTTTTTTATTATATATAATATTATTATTAATTAAATAAATTGCTTATAGGCCATCATATAAGTGCACTTTGTTTGTAATAATATCTTCTCTCCGTGGTAATGTTGGTTTTATAAATAATTAATATCTATATATTATAATATATACTATAAATATATAATTATATAATATATATATATTTATTAATATATCTATTATTATTATATCTATTTATATATAATAATATATAATATATATATATACTAGATATATAGTATCTACTAGTATTATATCAATATACGAAATATAGTAATTAATGACTGAAATTTAATGGAATTATGATTTACAATATATAAATATAACTACTACGCAATAATAATTTACAAGCCTACTTCGAGCTCTATATACAGAGGTTATTACCAGTACCGACCAACTAAATCTGGGGTTATCGCCCCTTTGAGAAACACTGATCTAAACTATCTTCAAACAATAACAACGAAGAATAAATAAAAAAAGGAAAAAAATTGTTATTTCTACCGTATATAGTTAGCGTAGATGACTGAGTGTCGATATATTAATATCATATAGTAATATAGTATTCTTAGTATGCGATGCCGAGTTGCGGTGAATATAGATATTAATAATCTGTGCAGCCAAAACATCATATACTATTATACAACATATAGATAAACTTAGGTGAATCTATAAAATCAGAGAGGAATTGGAGCGAGACCGGTCTGCGGTGCGGTGCAAATACGAAGTTTGTGTGCTTGAAGTCGGCTACTTCATTTTGGTGGGTACTTGTTGATTGATGAATTAGGTAATTATGAAAAATATCTATTATGATTATTATTATAGAATTCATTATGAATAATGCAATTGAGCGAGTGTTAAATTCAGTTGAGTTGATATTATGTGAAGATAGTCGATTCGTAGTCTGTCCGTAGTGCGGCTGACATGGTGATGGAGAAACGAGGGCTTTTTCTGCGTACATTGGATTATTTAATAGAAGAGTGGATAGTAGATTGCAGATGATTGATGAGTATGACTATGATATTGTGTGTGTGAGTGTGCTGTAGTCATTCATTATTACTAATGAATTTTTCCACATGCTTCTCGAATGTAAATATTTACAACCTCTAAGCTTATTTTATCGAATAATAAGAATAAAGATAATAATAATACTAATATAAGAAAATATATAATATTAAATAATTATTTTAACATATAATCACTAAGGTTCTTGTACTAATTGAAAATGAGTGATGGTTTACATACTATATAACGTAGTAGAAAGAGGTAGGTTTGACCGTTTTTCTAACTGCTTGTTTGGTGTAGGGCCAAAAGGTTAGTAGATAGTGCCAATAAAGAGGCACCTTTCTAGGCACCCTAATATACGCGGTAATAATAATGCAACTAATAACATATAACCGAAGAATATTGACACTGTATAGTAATTTCAATTATACAAAATAAGAAATACAACAATAAATTATAGGGATTATGTTAAATCATTATCCAGCTTTGCCTATAATATAATCCAACTGTTAAAAAAATTTTAGAATATTGTTTTTTTTTTTTTTTGCCACTATTATAGGTTTGGTTCCTTTTATTAAACGTGTTAGTAGCAATAGAAATAGTATAATATATTTGATACATGGTGTGGTGAGTACCGCAGCTCAGGAGCGTTCAAGATACAGACGAAATCATGAGGTACGACATAATCTGTAAGATGCGTCGTTATGTCGTACTTTATACTCGCTAGGCTCAGTTAATTATTGGATATCAGGCTTCAATAAGACTTGAATGCGGATTTATCGTTTTGTAGCTCTTTATTTTTCAGTTTGGGATCATGTTTATAATATGTTAAATGTTCGGCTAAAATTCGGTAAAGGGTAATATTATCTTTTGAGAATTCTTTTTTTTTTTGGGGGAGTGAATAGGTATCTTTATTAAGGTTTACACTTTTTTTTTGAGGTTTCTCAGTGCACGTGTATATATTGATTGGTCATTTAAGTACTTAAAACGTATTATATAATAACGTTCGTCGGAAGAATGTCTATATACCCTATATAGAAACAACTATCCACTTAAAAGTTGAATAATAAAAAGAAGAGCTGTGGAATGATTAAAAAAAATCTTGTAACATGAATTAGCATTTATATAATTTGAGGTTAAGATGAAAATATAGAATAATATAGTTAGCTAAATATAATAGAATATGATTTATAATAGGTAAAGATAAACTCGAAAAATGAATAATAAAAAATTCTAATCAAATTTCATATATATTATGTAGATATTATATATTTAGTAATATATAATATATATATATGTAGTTTATCTGTTATATTTATATAGTAGGGCGTATCTAATTTATATGTATGCGGTAACCGTACGATTAGAACTGCTATACGTCGAACGTCGATTGGTTAGAGATAGAGCACATGTAGCGCCAAGTGCCGTAGGTATACCTACAGCCTAGGATGATGGCACAATAGTGTAGCAGAGTGATGAGGGCACGTAAGAGGTAATTGTATTATAATCGTTAGTACTAAAGATCATTGACCGACCTTAAATAGTGGGATGGACCTATATTATAGATAGATATATATTGGATATACGGTGAAGACCGTGCCCGAATTGATAGTTCGACAGATATAACTAAGATGAAATTCTAACTGCCATATTTTTTGATAATTATATATTATTAGAATAAGTACAATCACAGTAAAGCCATACTCCTAAACGGGTTTATTTATTTGGGGAAGGGGTCATAATATATTAAAATAAGGATACCCTTGATTACGCGCGCTATCGAAGAAACTAAATCATTTCCATATTAAGGGTGAGGTAAGACAGGTGTGGGTCCTATAATTAACTTTCGCACTGAGATTATTGCCAAAAAGTAAAATCTGACCAATTGGATCAAAATAATATGAAGAGATACTATATATTAATATAATAAAACGGTTAATAACGATAACTAAACTACCTCATAAGGGTAATAGTGTATATTATATAAAATCATCTACGTAATATAGCTAGTATATACTGTAACTATATATATACTATTATCTATATATTAAAGATAATTATAGATGTTGATAATAGATGCACCCTTGTCAGGGGCTAAATCTCTGCGGGCAGCTTAGCCGGTAGACCGCTAGTAAGGTACATATGTGAATAGTGAAAAGAATAATAAAATCCATATTCGTATTAGGATTTGTTGATAAATATATATTAATTAATCTACTGGTATGGGCGTCGCGCGACTCTTAGGAGCGGGGTACTCTTCGGCAGTGCATGCGGCGATATATTATATTATGAATAATATATATATATTATAACAGGTACTATTGTATTAGCTATATTTTTACTATATATTTATTATTGTTTTTTCTTGATAATGCAGGTATATATATATATATATATTATTATATATTTTATAATATAATATATTATTATTAATTATCGTATATATACTAATTAGAGTATCGGTGGTATATAGCTTAGAGATACATTATAGTATATATAATAGTATTTATAATATTAAGAAAGGGGGCTTATACTCTATATTTAACGAATGACCTGCACATGGGATATTATATATAGCATATATACGATTATAGAAAGATCAGTATTATAGCATGAGCTTAACCACTATAGAATACTAGCGTTGAGGGCGGACATTAGTAGAACAGATTAGAGCTAGAGTTTAGACGCGACAGAGCGTTTTATGCGTTATCTAACAGTAAAACTACTAATAGCTTTATCTATTATATATATCAAACTCGGAACTGAATATACAAGTTCTACGACTATAGTAAGAATACCAAGTAATATAGGTATATTAGTATAACTAGTATGTAAAGGCATATGATTAATAATAAGTCGAATAATACATAATATTATAGTATATATATAGAATAATATTATTAGATAAATTATATTAAAATAATTTTCTCTTACTATATTAATTATATATGATGAACATCGATATATATTATAGCTGAGTTAACGGTGATCAGCTAAATAAAAATTATATAACAATACATATAGTCAAAAAAGATAATACAAACAGCTCCTTACAGATGTGGGCACTGAACTGTCGTGCAAGGCATTGACCGAGGAAAATATCTAGCCTTTAAATATAATACATAAAGCCAAAAAATATTGTACGGTTTAAAAAATCTATCATAATATATGTATATTATTAATAATATTATAATAATATATATATGATATAATATATATATCATATATATAGTTATACTTATTATAATATATATTAACTCTATAAAAAATAAATATAATGATAATATTATAATCTATATATATATATATATATATATTGCTTTAAGACTATAATAATATATAAGCATCGTTGATACTCTCGAGGCGCGATTCATGCAGTGACCGGCATAGGGTCTACTTATGCAGTCGCTAGATCAGCCGGAAGAAACCCCCGCCTAGATATATATACGTATAATAGGTTATATAATTTTATAAAGCTTCTAATGCCTGGTAAGTGAAAAGATTCACTCAAGGGAGTTATTTCATCTAGGCAGAATTGAATGCGGTTTATAGCAGTATTACAATCAATACAGAATTATAACGCGATCTAGAGTGGTCTCCTTACTGGTTGCTGTGTTACCAGTGACCCGAGGCAAGCGGAGATGTGCGTGGCTGAAGGTATCTGTCCTGACATAGGCGGTCCTTATTCCTATTGATAAGTTAAGAGCACTCTTTCATAGTTTAAGTCGCGTATCTTTAGCTGTGTCGTGGTTGAGTGGTAACACGCTCGGAATACCATCGCGAAGGCACGGGATCTAATCCTGGTAGTGCAGATTTCACGTCAGGAGTATTTTAATCCTGACAATTGAACTGCGGTTTATAGCAGTATTCTACATCTATAATATGATAGTAATTATAAAATATATATATATATTTATATATAATATTAACTACGCTATATGATTATATATCATATTGACTAAACCTGTTGATATCGTATGTAATGCTATATATTAATTAGGGATTTAAAATTTTCATTCTTTTATCAAAATATTTCTTACACGTTCTTAGTTATAAATAAATAATACAATAAACATCCCTTTTCTAAACAATTTCTCTTTGTACAAATCCCTTAGAAAAATAAAAAATAATACGAAATAAAAAATAGATAAATAAATATTGCTTGTGAGAAATCATTTTTATATCGAGTATTCTCCATTTTTTTTTTGTTTCACACTTTTTTTTTTTATATCTTTTTTTTTTTTTTTGGCTTAAAATTTATTTTCTTTCTTTTCTCTTTTTCTTTTTTTTCTTTTTTTTGTGTGATTATTTTGGGTCCAAATTTGTTCGTTTCTTCGGCCATACAGAAACTCAGAGAGAAAAAAAATACACCAATTCCTCAAACTTCTGACAAAAGAAAATATTACTTTTGTTATTGGTTTCACACACACATACACACACACATACATATCTTTCACACCCTACATATTATTATAAGGATAGTATATATAGGTATATTATCGATATATTATATTATATATATATTATTATATATATACTATATTATAATATATTATTAGTATATATATATATTTATACACTAACTATTAATATATATATATATATATATATGATATATATTTATATTCTCTGATTTTTTTAACTAAGAATCATAGTATTAATACATGGGAAGATCTTGTAAACTGCCAAATCTGCAGTATTTCGCTTGTCTTGTGCTGTATTTAATTTTAATACGCATAATTGATTAACAAGTATTACAGCTTTTCGTAATCATGAACCTGATGGGAGATTATCAGTTGGAAATATTGAGTAGGAAACCTAAGGATTTCCTGTTGGAAATCTTTGGGTTCCTGCTGGAAATCTAAGAATTTCCTGTTAGAATGTTCTTACTTCATATACTTTTTGGTAGGGATTGGATAAGAATATTTCTCTTGCAAATGTAAATTAACGAATAAATATTTTAGTTGGTATGACAAAAACTTTGTAAACATTTTTTTTTAAAGTTTTTATTTTAAATTTGATGAACGTTTACTTTTGAAGGCGTTTACACTCTTTTTAAAACCAATCAAAACTAAGTTAGGATGAAATTTTAGCTTTTCTAGTTCTTAAAAACTTATTTCTGAACTTTTATGTCCCACACTGCAAATATATTACTTTTGTAAATTTTTTTACTTACACAATTTGTTTCTGCCTCCTTAAAAGGCGCTTCTCCTTGTTGTGCATTGCTGTCTTTCGCTCTCTCGATTTTTCAGAATAATGGAAAAGATAGAATCGCTGAAATAATTATTTACAACATTGTCAAATTTTTTATTTAGATGAATATCATAGGTTCTTTTTCATATCACACACACACACACACACACCACACACACAACATCACCACAGCACACACACAACAACACACCCACACACATCACACACACTATAGATAGATATAATATATATATATTTATATTAATATATAAGTATATATATAGGGTGTATTATATAATAGTATTATAATAATAGTATATTATATTATCTGTATATAAGATATATATATATATATATATATATTAGGGTATAGCAGATAGGAAAGTAAAATTTGTAAACATCTTCCAAATTGTTCATTTGATCATAAAAAGTCATAATAAATGTTTTGTCAGTGACGTGTATATTAGAACAGTGCGACCTGCAATGAAACCTGTTAATTTTGTTCATAGTAATGTTTCGTATTGTTATGGGCGGACGGCCTTACTGTCATAGTGATTTTGATTGTGAGATAAAGCCGTTTTTTTGCGTGCTGTTTGAATATATATATATATATATTTATTATATATATTATTATATAAATACATATATAATATAGTATATTAATATATTAATATATTTCATAGATATTATAGATATTATATTATATATATATATAATATTATAATATATATAAATATATATATAATATATTAATATATTATATATATATATTATATATATAAATATATTTGATATAGTATTTATATATAAATATTATATAATATATTTATTTATTATATATATATATTATATATATATATATATATCTAGTAAATAATATATATAATATTATAATTATATATATATATATAATATTAAATATATATTATGTGTGTGTGTGTGTGTGTTGTGTGTTTGTGTGGTGTGTGTAATTGATACGTTAAAATTAAAATATTAGAGCTTGTTGCGTTTGTTGTGCGGGGCTGATCGAATGACAGTCGAAGTAAGATGTGGGGGTGGGGCAGGCGGGGGTTTTCTATGACTTTGCTAACGTTCGCGGCGCGTGCTATCAGAATCTGTGACTATCACTCTCAACTCCAACAACTTTATATTGTCTGAGACCAGCGGCGGGATTCTTTTCAAATAACTTAATATCTTCTACTATACTTTTTCTATAGAATTTTCCGTAATGGTGGTGCTGTGCTATATAACTATAAACCGTCCTGTTACACGTCCGAGAAGCTTGATCTCCTAATTCGATGTACTGTGGGCTAAAATCTTTCCTATACTATCAGATATTTGTGTTTCTGCTACGCTCCCCTATTGGAAAATTTTCTTTTTTTTTGTGACTATCTTACTACTTTCTCATGGAGACGTTACTTTCCTTACCCATCCAAATCTGGATCCTCTATTATTAGGGATTCACGTCACACACTGATGGTTGGGCTCCTCTCAACTGATGCATGGCGGGAGGAGGCAAAAATTAGATTCTCAACGATTGAACAGTTAATTAAGAAACCTACACATATCCCAATCGTCTGGAACAATTCTTGAATACGCTTGCTTATGTTTCACACTCTCCTTCTGTTTAAATACACCATTTTCTCTATTTTGGTAACTCTGACACATCTTGTAGCAATTATACACTAATTTTTCCAGCAGCTACACTCATAGCCTAACGGTAATTTCGGCACTTTATTATTCGCAATTGGGGAATTGCGTGTTTTTTTTTGCTAACTAATCTTGGAATGAATCCTGCTTGACGCGGGGATGCTCGTACGCTGAAAAGGTGGGGGCGGTAATCACCATTCTTGAGCGGTCATTCTCTTCAACTAATTTTTCATTTGATGATGGCAATCTTCTTTTTCCTCGGGCGCATAAGTAAGGAGAGAGGACATTGCGGTAATGGGCATGGAAAAACTTCATTAACTCAATTCTCTTTCTAATTTCATTCTGATCGGAATCGTTTGAGGGATACTATTCGACAAGCTATTTCACTAAAAGAGGTGCGACAACCTGCTTGGTTCTCTAAGATAAAAATTTGGCCCATGCAAAAACATCTCTAACACTTGTAAATCTGCTTTCTCCCTTACGGCTCTGAGGTCTGTTGGTCTAACTTCCTCTCTGAAAAAGGCCAATCTTTCGCTACTTTTTCATTATTTAATATTCTACCTGGATCGATTCTGGGCATCCTGCCTACTCTTCTCCTCTCAGGTTTCCCATGTCTTATATGTGTTACCTGACGGTGTGGCATGGATCCAGAGAGCTATGACGTCATGGAAGGCTAGTGGCCGGATGGCATTCCTCCCTGTGTTTTGAGGGGAGTGTGCTTCTGAGCTGGCGCTGTCCAGTTCAAACCTAAACTCTAGGTGACTTGAATGACTAGACTTTTTCCTCAGTGCTGGAAGCGCGACATGTCCAATCGACCCGAAAAATTACGGTAGCGGTCTTGATCCTTGCTAATATCGCCTATGCTCTCACTGATTGCCCTATCTAAAATTTTGGACACATCTCTTACTCTCATTCCGATATTTGAGTCTCATTCCTCTTCAGTCAATGAGTATGTGCGCTTCGTCGCTCGAGGTCAACTGGTGCATACTTTCCTATCTAGCTGATTTATGTCTTCTGCCCTTAGGGACCATGGGGACTCTTGCGTGGTGGCGCCTTGACAAGTCAAAGCTTTTGACGGTTCGGCAGCGCGTACTAGCTCTCTCTTTAAGCCTCTTCTTTGGGTTTCTCCTTTCATTTGCTTACCTTTGTCTAGTTGTTCTCGTCTCATCCGATGGCTCTTATATATGCTGCACTTGGTTGAGGAGCGAAAACTCTTCCTCCTTTCCTGTTAAATTTGTGGTGTTACCGCAAGTTTCCGTTTATTCCAACTTTTATTCTATTTCTTTCATCAACCGATTCTCCTGCAGCTGTACTTCACTCTGTTCAACGTCTATGCCGATGACATCAACATCTCCTCTTCTACCACTTCAAATTGCTCCCTCTTTTGCTTCTAAGAGTTGCTTCGACTTCAGCTTCCCTATTCTTTTCTTTTCGATCATAGGATGGGATTCTCCGGTGGGTCCTCGCAACTTAGTAAAATTCAACTCTTTAATAAAAACTCAACTTCTACATCTTCCCTCTCAAAGACAAGGGGTAAGGTTTCTACGTTTACTCTTCGACGGCTCTAACGTGTCTCCTGTGAATAACATAAAAATTTCTTGGTCCTTCAACATAAAAATAAATTGTCTTGAGAAAGCCAAATATTTTCAATGATTAGCTAAGTGGCCTCAAGAAACTGGGAGTGATCTTGTTCTAGGTTGCGGGAACTTTTTGTTCAGCTCTGCCACGCTGCTCCATTTTAATAAATAAAGGGTTTCGCCTTGTATGGAGTACTGTTGTCCAATTTTGGGGGGGCTCCGGCTCCAGCCTTGCTATTGGATAGGGGTTGAGCTTAAAGCCTACGATAGACCTAACTGTCCCCCGTATTCCAACTCCTCTTAGACTCTATTTCTGCGACATGACATTGGCGCACTATCTCTCTTTTCTTATAAAGGTATAAGCGGTGAGCTCAGGGGAGTGCGCTCGTTTCCACTCCCTGTGCGTTGCCCTGCAATACAAGGGTGCCCATGCTGGACCGTCGCATTGAAAGTCTGCGAATTTTGATAGAAACTTTGGACGTTGAGTATATGGACCCACACAGACTTGTCGTTGGGCCCTCTTCTTTCTCTGAGCTACTTTAGTGTATATGATGAGAAACTACCCATTGCTTATGTTCTTCTGTTTGTCCAACTATAGGATTTAACTTCCTCTCTTAAAAAGCAGCAGTCGTCTGGAGACGACTCCACACCATGAGAGAATTTGCCATTAGGGACATGGGGTTGGGTGGGGTTTTGCTCACTTTAGTTTTACTTTCGCTGATGGCCCCCTTCAAACTTGAAAAGGGCTCGGAGGCGGCGTGGAGGTGGTAGGCTCTAACCGTGTTAAAAGAACAAAAAAAAAAAGAAAAAATATACTTATAATGCTATTTCTATATATATATAATATATATATGATATTACTTTAATATAAATTAAGTAACAATAATAAGTAATATCATATAATAGATATAGCCTAATACTGATCACAACTGACATAAAAAGAGTAGTAACATAGTTAACGAAGATAAAAATAAGATAAAGAGACAGACGCGGAAATACACTAGATTTACCATAAGCAATAGCCGAATGTGAGTAAATATTCAAATATAAATAATAGTAACATAAATCTAAATATAAATATTTAAATAATTACTAATGATATTATAATAATAGTAATTTATAATATATATATATTATAATAAAAGTATAGTATAATATATTTATATATACTACTTGTTAGACATTAAAAGTTAATAATAGAAAGAATATATGATAGACTGTTATAGAGAAGCGGTAAAGATAACTTAATAGATAGATCATATACTATATAACTATAACTATGTAATTAAACGATATGATAACTAACGATACCAGTATAAATATTTAATATATAAATCGTGAATATATAAGTATATATATAGCTAATTACTTACATATATCAATATAGAGTACTAATCTATGATTATGAATCGCGTTTCCTGGATTTCTTTAATTATAGTATACAAAAAACACAACATAATTTTTTCATTTTGCTTCACAGAGCATACTAACATTAGAAAAGCAATCTAAAAACAAAATAGGATAGATACAAACACACACACATTTGATTGCATCTTCTTTGAAAACGTCACACCTAACGTAGATTGATCACGATTTCAAAAATGTGGTAACTCCAATGGCCTCCACATTTCTCAGTCCTCTGACAAAACTCATAGATAGGTAGATATGTCGGTAAAAGGAGTCGAAGGACTGCAACCATTTCTCCTGGGACACTTAAACCTTAATTAATGTGATTCAAGAACGCCAATATCCCTGTATGAACTTATCACGGTTCGATTTCTAGGCCCAATCATACTGAGAAGACAAATGAATACAATACGTGACCGAACATTAGACCCCTGAAAGCACTTTGTCATCGTGCTATCTTGGCGGTGATCGCAGTCTAATATACTATCGAAGTTAGGACTATTGCTGATTAGATCATAGTTAGGTTAGCCTTACGCATTCGTCCTGCACCCTGATTAGAGGGATCCCATCCCAAACGAGGCCGATGCCGTATACTTCAAGGAGCCCTTCTCGACGTTTCCTCCGGGAAGAAGCACTAATGAAGATTAGAACAGCATGGGAATCAAATGTAGACCACGCTACTCTCTGTAAAGGAATATAAATTTTTACAAGTTATTTACTTTCAAACCCCAAGCCGTCAGAATACTGACACCATACGAGAGAGGTACAACCAATTTTCCTTTACTGGCTTTTCAAAAACAGTTTTTTATTTGTATTACTTTAACAGTTATGCTAGCTAGGAGCTTGCTCACATTTCTTTGAATATATGTGCTTGCCGATAAGGTACAGCATTTTTGGCTATTTCCCTTTCCCAGACGTCATCCACACATTCTGCGTGGTTCTGACCTCTTTCTCAATTCAGCACTCCAAACCTTTTGTATAAACTGGTGTCCCGTGTGTTCACTGTTGGAATTTACGTTCTAGACTGCCCACTCCATGTTACCGGATGGCTCCAATAGGGGCGGCGGTGGGCGCATTGCCTTTTTAGCGGATGCACAACCTCTCCATACTGCTCCTACCTCTCATGCTTCAATTTTTACTGGCAATTTAATAGCTATAATGAATCGCAGAGATTGCGATTTTAATTCCTTACAAAGACAAAACCTTGTGTATTTATTCGGATTCGCTCCGCGCGCTACAAGCGCTTAAACCCCTCTTCGAAAACACAATGGTATCGCGTTGTACAACAATTTCACCGGGGATGCTCCACTCTGGCAAGAACAATACAATCTGTTAAAGTGCTCTACGCAGGTAGGCGTGACAGGCAACGAAATTGCTGACGGAGAAGCAAGAGTGACCTCCCTCCTCTTTCCGTGACCGTGTTCTAAGGTACCTTTCCCGGCAAAAATTGCGAACAAGGTCGCCTTCAACAAAACTGCAGGAAAATGCTGAGTGTGACTTCGAGAGGCAAATTATGAAATTAAAAGGCCGGATATGGTGAGGTCTTCCTACTACGAAGACTCTTAGCTTTTCAACAGGTGGACCTTCGCCCGCGTCCAATGTTGCCCTCTCAACCATCACTCAACTATATATGTCATGATCTCCTACCCCCTGGAAAGTTTGCGGTCGTCACATACACCACTGTTAATGCTGTTCACCCATTTTCATTGATTGTCCTCGAACTGGATTTCATATGCCTCACGCTTTTCCTACAGCTATGGCCATAACACTATTCTAAAATAGGTTATCCCAGTCCTTATAAAGTGTCCACTTCAATGTGAGCCTCCAGATATTCTCATGTTATTCAGGAACTGAATATTCTGTCTTGATCATTATTTATTAATTTTTTTATACTTTATCATAACTTTATTATTTTTGGTTATTGTTTTTTTTTTACTATAATTATGAATTATGGCAAGACTCACCTTTCTTTATGACATATGTTAATAGACATTTTGTTTTAGGGAATGCACCTTAGTGACATATATTGAATAAAATTTGATAGGACCTTACGCTTAAAAGTGTTGGATTTTCTATACATATATATATAACTATATATATATATATACGTATATTACAACGTACATATATAATATAAATATATAATAATATATATATTATATAAATATACTATATATATATATATATAATACTAAATATATATTAATATCTATATACTATAGATTTATACTCTTACAATCTTCCTCTCCAAGACTGGGGGATGGGGGGGGTAAGGTGCGTAACATGCATCCGAATCGGAGCAGAAAGTAGTAGAAGAATCGAATCAGAAAACTCACCCTAGAGCTTCACGGACCGGATGACCTGACTATGGCTCTCGTCAATGTCGGTTTATCCCTTGGCCGGGGGCCATAACGTATACACCTCACAACCCGCCTTCACTCTTTATAGCACCTTTCTTCTCGCCTCTGCCCAACCCCAACTATACTTACATCTTCAATAGAAGATTATTTATACATAAACTGTTATCATATATACTATATCGTTTGCATAAACTATTCGAATATATAAATATATATATATATATATATATATATGATATATATATTATATGTATATCCAAAGAGCATCCATATTCTAGTTAGCCTTCTATCATTCTTGTCAATCTCGCTACAAGACTCAGATCATGAAAATAAACAAATCGCAGATTTGTCAACAAACAAGGTGAGGAAGGAGAGGGATACAGGGGGCGAAGGTCAGTGAAAGCTTTGACAGACTCGCTCGTATTCACTACGAGTTTAACCCTTAAGCGTCTAATTACCGCAGCTCAATATCCCTTTTCCATCCATCTGAAAGTCCGATCACGAACGGTTTAACTTTTGAGAAAGTTCAGACGTGTGAAAAACACAGACTCCTCTCTGTGGCAATAGTTGAAGAAATTACTTATAATTACAGTAGTATCTGTATATATATTATATAATATATAATATTTTCTCTCATTTTGAAAAAATAAAAATTGATTATATGAGTGATATATGTATATATATATGTATATATATTACACATAAATATAAATATTTATATTATCAAAATATTTACATATATATAGAAATATAGAATTACAGTTCTATCAAATTCGCAGGAGTATTGGAATTAAGCGACAACATCGATCATATGAAGAGAGACCTTTTCGCTTGGCTACTAATGTCAGGGAACTCCTTATTTCAATATAATCACTATATTAATAATGGCGACAGGCTAGCACCCCGGCTCTTAATACTTTATGCCTTGACAGTACTCCTGACAGCATTGAAATCTTATGCGCCCTAGAAACCTGATCTCGTTGAGAGACCGTGGGAAACTACGAATTCTTTGAGCCAATTCTAGTTCCACTGAAAGGGTGCAAACCTACTGAGTGTATAACTCAAGGGACTAGCATCGAAACCATTGGCAACTAGAAGCTTATGTTTCTAGAGAGTGTTAGGACGGTCACGAGTTTCGGGGTTAGAGAGATCTTAAACGCAGAGAAAAATGACGCTGATTGTGAGATGGTAGAAATGGTAGAGATACTAAAGTACTAAGTATATATATATACTAGTATATGATAATAATTATATATATATATATAATAACTATATAGTATTAATATATATATATAATATAATATATATATAATAATAATTACTATAATAAATTGATTATAAATATCGATATATAGTAAATATTAATAAGTATATAAGTATCATAGAATTAAATTTTTACATTAAATAGCAAATGTTTAACATCTTTAAAGTGTTCTCGTCCTCATTTTCAATATTATCTTCCTCCTTCGGATATACCCTTTAATACCGATTCATAAACTGCCCCATACCCACCCATTGCAATTATGTCTCGACAGGAACATGTCAGAAGACAGGCCTTCCGATCTTACCGGGAGCAGGGAGAGCTAAGATTGGAGATGTGAGTAGATCATGGAGTGATCATGATGAGATGGGGGAGAATCGCTTCTGACGATATATCTATCAGTGCGAAGATGAAGAGAGAGCTAGGCTGCGATGAAAGGTGTTTACGCACAGAGGCTGCAGACCAAATCCCGCTAATCCATATTTCTAGTTTTGCTAGCATCGCTGCAGTTCAGGGACCTTGAGTGACCGCTGTAGACGCGTGAGAGAGCATCGTCTACTGAGACGATGGGAATAGGATCGAGTGTCGGTATACTAGAGGGATGCTGTACCAGGAACCGCAGCAGGGAGGAGGGAAGACGAGTCAGAGCACGAGAAAGTAGTGACTGCAAGTAGAACACTTTAAATGTTTAGAACATTTTTTGGATGAAGTAAGCTGATAAAAGTGAGTTATATATAACCTATATAATAATCAATTATATTATATAAGTATATTATATATATAATCACTTAATATTATATATAATATATATAGTTATATATATATATTATATATTATATATATTATATAATATAATAATATATAATAATATTATATATATATATTACCATTTACCAATCTCACAGTTGGATTTCGCCCTGTCTTGGACAGCATCTTCCCTTCCGCTCTGCCCGAAACTCTGATCCCTAAAACTCGAGAAAACTTCTCTAGGCGCAATGGTTTTCCCGAATGCTAAGGCCTTGAAGTTATACACTCAGGGTAGGGTTCACCTGTTCAGTGGAGCTAGTAATTTTCTCAAAATTCGTTTTCCCAGGGCTCTCAACGAGATCTATGTTTCTTAGGCGCATAAGATCGTCTGAACTCAAGGATTTATGTGGTCAGAGACTGCACGCAGATATTAGCTGAAAGCGCCGGGTTGCTAGCCTTGTGCATATATATAGTATAATAGATTGAAATAAGGCGTTCCTGCCTTAGAAGCCAGGCGAAAGAAGTCACTTCTCTCTCTATGATCGATGTGTCGCTAATCTCCCATAACTCCTAATAATTAAATTATAGTATATAGTATATATATATATATAATATATTATTATATATGATATATTTTATATAATATATTTATATCAATATATATATTATATCTATATATATATATATATACTATATATATACGGAGTAATACTGTAAGTATTAATAGAGTTAATTTTTGCTTCAACTAGTGCAACAGCGAGAGTCTGGTTGTGTTTCACCACGTCTGAAACATTTCCTCAACGTAAAACTCCGATCGTGATCGACTATTCAGAAGTGGCTGGAAAAGGGATATTGAGGGCGCGAATAGGAGCTCTTTAAGGGGGTTAAACTCGTATTGAATCCGAGCGAAGTTGTCAAGCTTTCTCTGGACCTTCCTCCCCCCCTGACCCTTCTCCTTCAGTCTAAGATATTTTAATAATTTAGAACTACGGTATGATTTCTCTTTTTCCGAAATTGAAAGATGATAGAAGGCTAATAGAATATGGATGCTCTTTGGTATATATACATATATAATTAATATATATTATATAATTAATATGTTAATATATTTATCATATAATTATATATATATATATAATATATATATAATTAATATATATATATAGTATAGTTATAGTAAGAAAGGGAAGTGAGTTTGGCAGAGCAGAAAGAAAGGTGCATAACAGGAGTGAATGGGGGTTTTGTGAGGGTGTATAATTTTCGGCCCACCTGGGCCAAGGGATAAACGCCGACATTGACGAGATGCCTAGTCATGGGTCCACTCCGCGGTTGCGGCCGTGAAGCACTAGGGTGGATTTTAGCTGCGACTTCCAATCTTCTACTACTTTTCTGTACTCCTGTGTGTTACGTTACGCACTGACCCCCCCCATTCTTGGGAAAGAAGTGTGGGTGAAGATATACAAGAATATCTACTCAATAGCTATAATGTATTATATATATAATTATTATATATATATAACTACTATTATATAATATATATATATATATTATATATATAATATTATCATATATATATAATATATATATATTAGTATATATATATAATATATATGTATATGGAAATCCAACACTTTAAGTGAGTCCTATCAAAATTTTATTAATATATGTCAAAAAAGGTGATTCCTAACAAAATTCTATTAACATATGTCAAAAAAAGGTGAGTCCTGCCATAATTCTATTATATGTAAAAAAAAAAAATAACAAAATTAATAAAGTTAATAAATAAAAAATAAATAAATAAATATTGTACAGAATATTCAGTTCCTGAAGAAATGAGAATATTGGGCTACTATTGAAGTGGACGATTTAGTCAAGACATTGGATAGCCTATTAGAAAGTGTTATGGGCCATAGTGTAGGAAAAGGCGAGGGCAGATGAAATCCAGTTGAGGACAATCAATGAAAATGGGGTGAACAGATTACAGGGTGTGACGACGCAAAATTTCCAGGGGGAGGAGGATTCAGTGACATATAGTAGCTGTGAGTGATGTTGGAGAGGGCAATGTGGAGGCGTGCGAGGATCACCTTGTGTAAGCTAAGTCTTCGGTGAGAGGAAGACCCCTCACCAATATCCGGCTTTATATTTCTAAGTTTCGCCTCTCGCAGGTCACACTCCCAGCATTCCTGCCAGTTTGTTGAAGGCGACCTTGTCGAATGTAGCCGGGGAGGTACCTAGAACAGTCACGGAAAGAGGAGGAGGTCACTCTTGCTTCTCCGTCAGCAATTTCGTTGCCTGTCACGCCTACCTGCGAGAGGATTTAACAGAGTGTAATTTGTTTCTTGCCAGAGTGGAGCATCCGGTGAAATTGTTGTACAACGGATACCATTGTGTTTTTAGAGTAAGGGGGTTTGACCCCTTGAGGGAGCTGAGCGAATCCGAATAAATGACACAAGGTTGGTCTTTGTTAAGGAATAAAATTCGCGATATGGCGATCATTATAGCTATTAATTCTGCAGTAAAAATTGAAGCATGAGAGGGGTGGATATGGGAGAGGTTGTGATCGCTAAATATAGCAAAAGCGCCCACGCCGTCCCCTATTTCAGAGCCATCGGTAAACAATGGAGTGGATCTAGCTTAAATTCCAAAGTGAAACAGGTGACACCTTTAACAAAGGTGTGGAGTGGCTGAATTTGGAGAAAGAGGTCAGAACCAGGCAAATGGTGTGAAAAGGGAATAGCCAAAATGTGTACCCTTTATCGGCAGCACATTTTGCAAAGAAATGTTGAGCAAGCTAAGAATAACATGTTAAAGAATAACAAATAAAAAACTGTTTTTGAAAATGGCCAGTAAGGAAAATTGTGGGGTACCTCTCTCAGAATTGGTGTCAGTACCGACGGGATTGGGGTTTGAAAGCTAAGATAACTTGTAAAAATTATATATTCCTTTAGCAGAGAGAGCGGTATCACATGGCTTCAACTTCGAGGCTCCCCCGGGAGGACGATCGGAAGGCTCCTGTGAAGATACGGATCGCCTCGTTTTGGATGGGATCTAACAGGTGCAGACGAATTGGATAGGCTAACCATATACTAATCAGCCATAGTCCAACTTCGATTGGATTAGGGACTTGCGATCACCGCCCCAAGATAGCACGATGACAAATTGCTTTCAGGGGTTTAATGTTCGGTACGTATGTCAGGTGGTCATCCAGAATGAGGCCTAGAAATCTGACCTGTGAAGTTACAGGAATGGGTGAACCATATAAGGTTAGGTCCCAGGAGAAAGGTGGCAGGTCCTTCGACTCACTTTTTCCGAAATAGTACTACTACTGAGGTTTTGGAGGATGAGAAGTGGAGGCCATTGGAGTTACCACATTTTGAAATGTGATCAATGGCTAGTTAGGGTTGACGTTCAAGAAATGATAAATGTGTGTGGTGGTTTGTCTCCCACTAAAAATACCTTTTTATGATTGCTTCTTAATGTTAATGCCATCTGTAGAAATGAAAATGAAAAATTAGTATAGCTAAAAATTAAAGAAAATCAGTAAAACGCGATTTATATATATAGTACTATATATATATATATATATTATATATTATATATATCTATTATTAATATATATATATATTATAATATTTATTAATATATATATTTATATATATATATATATACTATAGTATAATTATATATAAATATATTACATATAATATATATATATATATACTATAATTTATAATGATATAAATATTTTATAATAATAATTCTATATAATATTATATATATATATATATATATATATAATACATTATTAATATATATTAATATATCCATATATATATATATATAATATATAATATACATATATATAATATATATTATAATATATATATATTTTTTTTTTTTTTTTTTTTACAGTTACCACCACCGTTCACGGGCCGAGCCTTTTTCAAGGAGGGGCAAGAAAAAAAAATAAAAAAACGCCCACCCAATCCCCAGCCTAAGGCAAATCTACTCAGGTGAGCGCAGACGTGGCTTTAAATAAAGAGAGGAAGATTAAATATAGTTGGAAAACAGAAGAAGGCAAGAGTTCCACAGAAACAGAAGTGGCTGGAAAGAAGAGGGCACCACAACGAACAAGTCTGGGGTCTCAATAACTTCACACAAATTCAGGGCGAGATGCATGGCACCCTTGTAGTTGCGAGGGCGACCGCAATGGGAGGTTGGGAATCGAGCGGCCACTCTGAGCACTACCGCTGTAGTAACCTTAGTAAAAGTAAGATAGTTGGCGCCAACGTCACGTCGCAGAGATAGAGGGTCAAGAGAAAGTTTTGAAAGTAAGGGACAGTTTAATAGTTAGTCTCTTAGCTTCTAGACTCAACCCATCCAGATAGAAGTGGTGGGT
>JABUQX010001744.1:45000-47500 GCA_015478945.1 Trachelipus rathkii | reverse complement strand
ACGAGCCCCTATATATATACTAAAATAATCGATACAAATTCAATTCTATTATAATATATATATCCTCTATTATATACATCTTCTCTGCTATAATAATATTTACCGACAGCACGGCTCTAGACATGCTTATTTAATTATATATATTATATATATATATATAATATATTAAATATACTATATATATATATTAATATATTATATTAATATATTATAATAATAATTATATTATATATATATATATAATATATATATAATATAAAGGTTTAGAGGACACAGAGAGCAGGAGGAGAGTTTTGGGGCGATACAAACCCTAGACTGCGATTTTAAGAACAATTTTAAGAAATAATCCTGGGAGTCTGTTGTATACTTCATTTGAGGACAAAGGAAACCCCTAAAAGGAGAAAGCAACTGTTGTGAAAAAGTTGTAAAGATTCCTCATAACATCTCAACTTATTAGCAGCTTGTTTAGTCAAAAAAATAAAGTGATGCCTCCGTGAAAAATTAGGAGAAAAGGCAATTCCAAAATACTAAGGTCAGACGAAAATTTGAGTTATGCTTTCGAAGATGTCATAGTTGTGTAGAAAACTATATCGTGTGGAAACAAAATGAATCTGATTTTTAGGGCATTAAAATCAATCATATTTTCTCTACCTTAATTAGGAAAATATGATCACAACCCATAAGCTCCAAGGTCAATCTCTTAGCATCACTTATTTGCTGATTGTTGGATTAAAAACTTTACAAAATTAAAGAAATAATGAAAGGTAGATTAGTCGGTGGCAGAAGAGAGGGTTAAAAGCAGTTCGATGCTGTGCTTTCTTCTTTCTAGCCACCTCTGTTCTTTGGAATTCTCTTCCATTTTCGGTGTTTCCTGTCGAATTTAATCACCCCCACTTTAAAGCCTGTGTCTGTGCTCATCTGTGTTAGATGGTGAGACTTTTGTTGCGTTTAACACCCCCTCCTTGAATAGGGCTCCGCCGTGAGTGATGGTGACAACTGTGAAAAAAAAATATTGAAAGTTGAAAAAGAGTTGGGATTTGGCCAGAATTATGAGGAACACTACCATTGGCTGATTATAGAATGAACTGTGGAGGTCTTCAGCAACTGCCTCAGATCGAGTGGAAAGAAAATGAGAAGGAAGGCTACAGAAAGAAAAGAAGAGAGATATAAAAAGAGGGAAGTTAAGAAATGAAATCTTTGTTGAAGACTTTATCGAAAGCTTTCGAATAGTTCAACGCCACAGCCAAAGAATCTCTGAATGTCGAAATTCAAGGGACCAAAAATCAGATAGAAGGAATGGAAGATATCTTTAAGGGAGTGATTCTGGTGATAAGATTAGAGGATTTAAAATATTTCCAACTTTCCTGTTTTGGGCAGATTCGAAAACATTGGAAAAAACAGGGGTTAAGGCAATGGTGCAATAGTTAGAGATGTGAGCGGTGTTCTTCTTCAAAAGCACAGGAATAAAAGGTAGAGGTTGTTAGGAAAATACCATACGATCAGAACCATACGCCATCTTAGTGTCAAGTTTAGAGAGAACATTTTTAGAAGAAATACAGTGCTAGCTATGAGTGGGAGGGAGGGAGGGGAAAAGAGAAGAGCTGAAGAATTGTCAAAAACTAAATTTAGGCTCAAATCTTTGAGCAAAGTCTTCGTCTTTACCTTGAGTAAAAAATAAGACATCGATAGTTCCCGTCAGAAGAATCGAGAGATGAGAACAAATTAAACCCCCTAATTAGGTCTCTGATATAGCGAATCCTCACAGCCCCGGCTTGTATCCTTACATGTTAGAAAAGATAAGCTCGCGTCTCGACTTATCTGTTTACGCTCACGTTTTATCCTAGACTGCCTCAAGTCAGTGACAAAAATAGCTTGACTGATTGATTATTGAAAAATTTTAGTTTTATGATTTTTCATATATACGTGTTCAACGTACTAGCCACCTGAATGCACATACCTAGTGTCCTAAAAAAAAGAACGGGTCTATAAGTCTGACAGTATTACGGCAGGGACAAACACGTATTTCTACTACATACTACGTAACTCCACGCGATTCAGATAATTAATACCAATGAGAAGAATGGCATGAGAACAGAGTTAAACGAAGGTTTATAATTTTTAGAGAATCAGAGAGAATTGCTTATTCCTGAGGATTTCGTATTTTGGAGTAGTAACCAATCCAGAGGGAAATCAAAAAAGCATATTTATTACAAGTTCAACCAGTTAGCAGCAGCTAAATGCCAAAAATGTTTTTTCACCGAGCACGGAGGCTTCTTGCGGAATACTTTAAGATATAGAAAAGAATCAGGGTGATCCAGAGGTTGAAAGAATTTAACAGATTTAAGGCGAAGTGTTGAAAGTTTAAAAATAAAAAAAAAAAAAAAAAAAATAAAAAAAAATAAAAAAGAACCTCTAATAATGGACTGCGGTTTACTCATCAGCAGCTTGTGTCGAGCCAGACTCGTGTGGAGTACGGCCGATTAGGAAGCGTGCACTACAG
>JABUQX010001744.1:22500-30000 GCA_015478945.1 Trachelipus rathkii | reverse complement strand
TATATATATATATATATATATATATATATATATATATATATATATATATATATATATTTTATATACTATTTTGTATCTTATCTATATATTTAAATTATATTATATTTATAATATATATATATAATATATATAATATATATATATATATATATATATATAAATATATATATAATATATATATACTATATATATATATATAATATTATATATATATATATATATATATATAATATATATATATATATATAATATATATAATATATATATATATATATATAATATATATATATATATATATATACTATATATATATATATATATATATATATATATATATATATATATATATATATTCCACGTGTTTCTTGGTGGAGATTCAAGGTCAATAAAATGAGTTCAGACTTTTCTACTCTTTTTATTCTTATATCTTTCAGGATTGGAGCCTAAATTATAGTAATAATAATAATAATAATAATAATAATAATAATAATAATAATAATAATAATAATAATAATAATAATAATAATAATAATAATAATAATAATAATAATAATAATAATAATAATAATAATAATAATAATAATAATTAAAATATTAAAAATTATAAAAATTGAAAGATATTTTAAAAATAATAGTATGATGATAATGCTGATAATGGAAATAAAAATATTGAAAAAAGGAAAAAATTATATTAATAATAACCATAATATTGATAAAGAAAATAGGGATTGTATTACGTATTATTATTATTTTTTTTTTTGTTCGTGTACCGCGACCCACACAGAGAAGCGGCCACACTGGGTTGAATAATCAACTCCATGGGTTTGTCCTGGCTTATACATATTTTAAATGTCAAAAAAATTTGGGTTGCGAATTGATTCTTCAGTGAAAAAATAAATAAAAAGCTATATAAAAAGATGTCCTTACATTATAAATAGTCCTAATATTACATGACAAAATCATATGTTATAAAAAATATCCAGTTCTTGAAGATAAAAGAAATAAGAATTACTGTTAAAGTGGGAGCATTCAGATAAGATATGAGATAACCTTTTAGAAGGTGTTATGGACCATAAAATAGGGAAATGACGACGGCGAATGGGGTCCAGTTGGGGACAATCAATGAAGATATGGTGAACAGAGTGTGGGGTATGGCGACTGCAAAATTTGCAGATGGGAGGAGGGTCCCGTGGAATATAGTGACTGTGAGTGATATTGGTGTAGCCAATACGGATGCTTTCGTCGGTGAGAGGAAGACCACTCACCAATGTTCGGCTTTATATTTGTAAGTTTCGCCTCTCGTTGATCACTCGTCCAGCATCCAGTCAATAAGGCCGGAAGAACTATCGGAGAGCAGGGTAATAATCAGTTGTCGAATGGCATCCGTGAGGTACCTAGAACTCCTCCGAAAAGAAGAGGCGGTCATTTTGGCCTCTCTGTCAGCGATTTTATTGCCAGTTACCCGTAGGTGAGAGAGGGTACAACATAGTATGATTTGTTTCTAATGAGAGTTGAGCAACCTAAGAAATTGTTGTAGAGCGGATACCATTGTGTTTTAAAATAGGGGGCTTTAAGCTCTTGAAGGGCGCTGAGCGAATCTGAATAAATGGCATAAGAGTGGTCTTGGTTAAGGAATAGAATTCGAGAAAGGGCAATCATTATATCCATTAATTCTGCCGTAAAAATTGAAGTATGAGGGGAAGGGTATGGGAGAGGTTGCGGTTAGCAAAGACAGCAGTTCCACCCACAGTGTCCCCTGTTTTAGAGCCGTCAGTAAACACTAGAGTAAATCCATCGTGAACTGCGGAATGAATCAGGAATGATGCCTTTAACAAGGCAACAGAGTGGCTAGATTTGGAAAGAGAGGGCAGGACCAGGCAAATGGTGGGAGCAGTGAATAGCCAAGGTGTATCCTTTTTGTCATAAGAGAACGGCAGCACCTTTTGCAAAGGGATGTTGAGGAAGTTAAGGATGTTATAAACTGTGTTTGCAAGTGGTCAGTAAGGAGGATTCTCAGGTATCTCTCGCAGAATCGGTGTTAGGGCAGATGATATTGGGGTTTGAAAGCGAAGATAACTTGTGCACATGATGTATCTCCTTGGAAGAGAGGGTGGCATCACATCGGATGCAGCTTCAAGGCTTACCCGGGGGGACGATTGGAAGGCTCCAGTGAAGATACGGATCGCCTCGTTTTGGATAGAATCTAGCAGATGTAGTAGAGTAGGGGATGCCTGACCATATACTTCGCAGCCATAATCCAGCTTCGATCGGATTAAGGTGGTGTGAAGTCGCAAAAGGGACTTGCAATCAGCACCCCTTGATTTTGAGGCGAGATGACGTAATAGACCAAACACGTGATGACAAGTAGTTTTCAGAAGTTTAATGTGCTGTGCATATGTTAGGTGGTCATCTAGAATGAGCAATAGAAATTTGACTTGTAAAGTTACAGGAATTGGCGAACTAAATAAGGTTAGGTTTTCGGGAGGAAGGTGGCAGGTTCTCCGAGTTACTTTTTTTTTCAAAATAGTACTACTGAGATTTTGGTGGGTGAGAAACGGAAGCAATGGGAATTTCCCCATTGTGAAATATTCTCAATAGCTAGTTGAAGTTGCCTTTCAAGAAATGTCAAAAAGGACACCAAGGACCATCTCATCAGTTGAGAAGGCTTTCCGGATGTCATGATGCAGTTTTAAGAAGGGTCAGCTGTCTTAACATTTTTGCGGAAACCAAACTGGAAGTTTGAAAAAGCCTGGCGAGTCTTCAGAACAAGGAGAAGGTGGCCTGAAACCCCTTTTCTCCATTAATTTGCAAGTATGACAGGTCAGCAAAATTGGTCTTTGGTTGTCCGCCAACTTTGGATCTTTCCCAGGCTTGGGAATAGGGATTACAAAAGCTGTAGTCCAAATAGATGGAAAAGAGGATTCGATCTAGATTTTGTTATATAGATCCAGCAAGAACGCTGAAGCAGAGGGGTAAATATGACGGAGCATTATCTGTGAAATTAAGTTCGCCAGTGAAATTTGATATTTGCAAGTGCAAAAAGACGATTATAGGTATGGGCTTCCCCTGTCGCTGTTGAAAAGTCTGGCGATGCAGTGTTGATTCTCAATATTTCAAAGATTTCAGGATAGCGGAAAGAACTCGAGTGTCTAGCAAAACTATAACCTAATGCATCTGCAACAGCTGCAGAAGCAAAGATCGTATCGGTTATATCAGGCCCAAATCGGAGGACTGTGGATGGAGAGTTGTTGGAGCGGTGGGATATTGTCTGTGCAACTTTCCACACTGAAGAAAGGGGAGTTATGGAGTTGACAGTCGAGGTATAAGTTCGAAACTATTGTTTACGTGTTTAGTGATTAATTCGACAAGATCTTGCCTCAGCTGGCTGTTAAAAATAAGCATGTTTGGATGTGGCGTCCTTTTGTACTGCCTGTAGAGTTTCTTCTTCCCGGTTAGATTGTGCACACTCTTGGGACCACTAAGGGTTGCGAAACGGTCTGGCCAGCAGAAGATCGAGGAATGCAAGTTTCCGCTGCTGTGATGATAACTTGTTGGAAGAAGTTAAAGACATCATCTATAGTCGGAAACAACTTATTGAAGGGTAAATGTAGGATAGCTGTAGCATGATAAAAAGGAGCCCACTCCACTCGGTCATAATGCCAGCTGGAATTGGTTTTTAACATTGGGCTCGGTGAAAGTTCATTTAAGGCTATTGGGTAATTGTCACTACCGTATAAATAATCAAAGCGGGACCAGATAAAACGATCCATTAGAGAAAGAGAGCAAACAGAAATATCGATAACGGGAAGAAGAGTGTGTATCTAAAACGCCCATATGTAGAGAGTCCTGTGTTAAAGCATACCAGGGAAAAGGGCGTTAGAAGATCTACAAGAATCTTGGACTTAGATGAGGTGACAGAGTCGCCCCATAAAGGGTGACGAAGGTTGAAGTCTCCTAGTATAGCAACCAGAGTAGGGAGATGCTTAAAAGATCAGCTAAGTCGACCTTAGTAAACTCATTACTCGGAGCCAAGTAGATCGAGCAGACAGTAAGGTCGGTTGAAAGATGATTTCGTACTGCCACTGTTTGAAGTCTAGTTTGAAGTGGGACTGGAGAATAGGGGACAGATTTATGCATGAGCATTCCTGCACCTCCTGTATCATTGTCACCTCTTTCTATAGAGGTTAGCGGCGATTTATATTCCGACGGTTGAAAGAAGTCGCGATGACATAGCTGGAGTTCCTGCGAACCTATGCACTATGGTGTACATATGTTTATTAATTGAACAAGTCCTTCAAAATTATATATAGTAGCCACGGTAAAAGAAAAGGAAGGTGGTCACACTATATCGTTATAAATGTTATGAGGATAGTCTTTTTGAGAAAATTGTCTCTATGTGGCTAAGGGTGATGTTGGAAGTGGATTCAGATGAGGAGGAAAGGCTGAGATGTGGGCCTCGGCGAGGAGGAGCAGCAAATCCTGGTAGTAAGGAATAGTCGTACAACAGAGATTTGGGTTGTACGACCGGTTTTGGGAGAGAATTTTCAGTGGTATTTGGTGGAGGGGTTTCGCTATGAATGAGAAGTAAGTCGGGTTCAACCAACTCCATCTTATTTTGCGGACTTTGTTGGTCGTTGGAAGAGCAACGAAAATGCTCATGTTTAGGAATGGAAGCAATATCAGCATTTAGCAAGCAAGCATAATGGGTGGAGAATATGGGAATGTTTCCATGGAGGCAATGTAAGCATTTGACATCGGAAAAGTGTCCCTTTTTTTGTAAAGAAGTTGGAGTTAAGATATTGGGATCCAATATGGGATCCGTTGGGTTCCGGAGGTCTGATGCTAGAGACTTTTGAAAAACTATACAATTTGTGTTAAGATTGAGAACCTCTGAGTCCCCTTTCGTGCCACCAACAGATTTAGAACGCTTGAAGCGCTTGCGATGTTTGCGTTGAACGGTTTTCCATTCATCTCTCTCGGAAGCGCAAGAAGTATTAGAGAGAGTGGGTCGTCTCATCAACCCCCATTTGGGAACTATGATCCATTTCACCAGCTAAGGCATAGAATCCTTTAGGGAGTGCTGAGGTAGGAAATTCGGTAGATGAGTTATAGGAGGATTCAGAAGAGCTTGAATAATTCTGCAAGCTATCAGAGGTTTGGTTGGTGGGGTTTTCAATGGTTGTGATGGTTTGGGTACAATCTATTAAAGTCGCTGGTTTTGTCTCAGGAATAGACATGACAAGATCTCTTCTGAGTTGCATTTTTTACATCTTAGGTTAGGTTAGGATAAGTTAAATTAAGTTAAGTTAAGTTAAGTTAAGTTAAGTTAAGTTAAGTTAAGTTAAGTTAAGTTAAGTTAAGTTAAGTTAAGTTAAGTTAAGTTAAGTTAAGTTAAGCTAAGTTAAGTTAGTGTGTTTTTCTTTAGGAATTCGGATGTTTTGTATTTTTGCGAATAATCTTTAGCTTGGTGATTAATCTTTTCTTTGTGTTTAGGAACATCTTTTTCAGGAAATTGAGTAACGGTGAGAGACAGATTAAGTACATAGTTGAAGACCTCTTACATGAGTTTGGCGAGCTCATCGAGAGGGTATTGGACAGAGTTTCTTGACAGGCAATGCCCTTCAAGCTTTGTGTTGGATGAACCAACTTAGTTTCATTGTTAGTTGGTTGAAAACTAGTACTCGGAGTAGGGTTGTTGATGAAATTTTGAACGGGAGATTGGGATCAAGGGCTGTTTTTGGATTATTTGAGAAGTTGGTAGTATAGGCAATGCAGGGGGGCAGGTTGCAGTAACTGATTGAGTTTCGTTGGAGTTTAAGGGAAGAGCTCTACTGGAATGGAGTTATGTTGATGGATTAACACGCGGAGGCAGAGGGTCTGCTGCAATTGTAGCATATGATTGTCTTTGTTTTGTGGGATATCTGTCTTTGAGCTGGTGTATGGTATCTCTCCTGTTCAATTTTTGTATGGTACATAACTCCAAAACCTAATCTTCAAACAGGTAAGACGGGCATTTAAGGAAGAAGCACTGTGGGGTCCTCCATAGTTTTTGCACTATGGTGTATTTTCACAGGGAATGTAAAATTCTTCTCCACAGACTGGGCATATTTCAAGCGGTCCCCTACAGTATTTTCGGGGATGACCAAATCGTTGTCATATAAAGCAACGTCTGGGTCGGGAAATAAAACGTACAAACACTGTGGCTTGTAAGCCCTATTTTAAACTTTGAATGTGCATAAGGGGTACTAAAGGTCAACAGTAAACGACTATTTGGGGTATCTTGCGAGTCCCGACAATGAGGAAATCTATATACGTTAGTAATTGGAAATCTTTTCCGCTAGAGATTTCTTAAAATAGCAGCAATGTTTTCGTTTTTCTATTCTAAGGAATAAATACTGCCTTTCGATGTGTTTCTTATTTCATCAGAAGTGGAAATAAGAGGGATGTTTCCGAGAGACGTTAAGGATGACAAGATGGAACTTTGATTCCGGGTAGGAGTTCGAACAAGATGGGGACCCATTTTTCATTAATGTGACTTCAGTCATCAATTCCTAAAGCTTTTTCAAGTGCTTCACAAAGAATAATGGTTCTTTGCTCAGAAAGAGCTTTGGAGGTGGTGAATCGTAATAAGTAATACATCGGGAGTGATGTGTCAGCTGATATTCCCGGCGAGGGAGAAGCATTTGGAGTAAACAAACGAGAACAACTATGACGGGGGGGGGCACCTTTTCTGGATTATTCCGACCGTTTGGGCACCTAGGGTGTGAAGGACATACCAGGCAACGAATCGCTGAGGTTATGCTGAGGACTTTCAGGTGTAGTAAGTAGATGGAATAAAAAAGGAAACACCTGCTGGTCTAGAAGTAGGGGTCAGGTCGGGAACCCGACTGATGGTAATTGTTGTTGATGTTGTTCTGCTCGCCTTGGTTTAATAACGTTTTCCTAGAAGAGCCAGTTTCATAAAAGTTTAAACCTCACACTTCTAAATAAATGAGCAGTTATAACAATAACACAAATGAAACATAAAAGTAAATAACAGGATGGGCTGGAAGGGCGTATGTTTCATAAGGAAGGGTAGTCCTTCTCCCCACAACAGGTCACAGACCAGATACCCACACAACTTCCCTGACCACACCACGTAGGATAGGCTGTGGATGTGGCGTCGGAAGAGCCTCCCGTAACTCCTCGTCGGTTTACCCCCCCGTGTACCGCACGGAACCTACATAACTTCACGTCGGAGTCCGAAATTACACACCAAAATGCAGGACAGCCTCCTTGCCGGTTAGCTCAAGGTTTGGGTCCCCTAGAATTGGCGGCCCGGTCAAAGACAAGGGAAAGGACCGGTTTTTTTTAGCCTGTACGCTCATCCATGGGAAAGAAGTGTGATGTGGGTTGAAGACCCATGTGGGAAGAGGCACCCGATCGCCCAAGAGGCTGTGACGGGAAAAAGGGATGGAGCTCTTTGAAAGAGGGAAATTACGTACATGTACTTAAAGGAAC
>JABUQX010001744.1:0-17500 GCA_015478945.1 Trachelipus rathkii | reverse complement strand
CATTACTGAGGTGCTGTTTAAAACAAGTGACTACAAGAGTTAGGGAATCCTCCCAGTCATTATTTTTCTTCCCACGAACGGTTGCAAGGTAGGAGATATTAATTAAGGAAAATTATAGAATAAAAAATGAGGTAACGAGAAGGGAATTTTAAATATTGCTTCTTTGAATGAAAGAGGTGCGAAAGATGAGAGGCAAGAGAGAAGAGATTGGGTTAGCATGCAAGGAGAGCTGAATGGATATATTTGCTTTAAGTGAAACTAAGCTTAAAGATAAGAGAGAAGAATGGTTTGGAAGGTACAGGAATTTAGTTTCAGGGGTGAGTGAGAGTCAGAGCTAGAGAAGGATTGGCAATAATAGTGAAAGAAGAATGATAGAGATATGTGAAGGAAAGTAAATTTATTATTTCAAGGCTAATGTGTTTAAAGATGTAATTGATGAATGAAAATTGGATATTTGAAGGGAACATCCCCCTATGAAAATGATAGGCAGGCTTTTTTGAAGAACTAAACCATTGGTTCTTAACCAGGGAGGCGCTGGACTTGATTAAAGAGGCAGCAACCTCTAGGTGGGGCTGAGGTGGGGAGGGGTCTTGAGATAACATAATCAAAGTAAATTATTATCTTTAATAGCGGACCTTGTGAATTATATAGATCCGTTAATTTTGGGTTTTATGTAATCTTTTTTTTTCATATATTGTTAGTATAAGTATACGATACTAGCAATAAATTATAATGGTGATAAGAAAGATACGAAATTTTAGAATATTAAAAATTAAATAATAAAGTAAGCAATAACGTTCATTTCGCATGAGAAAGAAAATGTTTTTTATTGTTAGAGAGTGAAAGAATGAAAGAATTTAAGGTAGGGAAAATAATAATGTTTCGAGGTATAAAATTCGGTCCTTCTTGACTTTTTTTCCATATATTGATTCTGTGTTTACTTAACAAAACTTACCATAACCTGAACTAGGAGGGTCCTGAATCAAAACCTAACCTATGTGAATCAACGATATTGTAAACCTATACCTAACCTATATGGATCGACGATGCAGCAAACCTACACCTAACGTACATGGATCTACTTTGAGGTAACTTTTTCCTCTTGATTTAGGAATACCTTTTTTTTCTCTTGTTTTAGGGGATTTCTAAATAACATTTTTGCATCTCAGAAAATATTATGGAGTCTTCACTTTTTCCAGGTAACTGCCAAACGTACGATGCTTAAAAAAGTATGATTTTATTAAATAATTCCCTTTTTTTTGTATTTAAAATTTTTTGATCCTATTGATCAACACTGAACCTTATTCTTAGTATCATTATAATAACACTATATGAAAAAAAAAACATATATAATGGATCCATATAATCAATAAGAACCTCAATAGCAATTTTATTATATATAACAGTGGTGTTAATATTAAATAAAACGAAATATAAACATTGAAGACAATACATGTTGAAAAAGATTACGTTTAAAATAATTCACATCAGTGCTATCGATTTAAACCTTCTGGCCAAAGGAAAAGTATATTTCTATTATGCTTCAAGCATCAGGGCAAGAAGAACGTTCGAAAACGAATTAAAACTGTATGAAACGCGTAAAAATAAACTGGCAAACGGCAACTTTCTTATATTTTATAAGAAAGTTGCCGTTTGCCAATTTATTTTTTATTTTATTTAATTATTTCTACTGCTAAAAAAAATGGATGATCTATGATGGATAGATTTTCTTGCAAATTAAAAAAATGATAATTTTTGATAATGTAACAGAAAATCCCTTTGTAGCAATTGTAATATTTTGGAAAATATGAGCAAAACGCAACATGTTACAAACATAACAATTTGGTGACCTTTCCCGCCACCCCTGGATTTCAGTCTTGCTTTTCTACTTCGTGAATCATGATCTTTCGTGATTTTGTGTAGTGATATAATTATAAAAAATTATATAATGGGATAGGTCTTCAAATTTTTACGATGAGTGGAAAAAGAAAGTGTCGTCAATACTCGATTGAATAGTTTAAATATGGATTCATTCCATCCATTAATAAGAGCAAATAGCTTTTTGCTTAAATGTATGAAAAAATGTTCTCAAATGAAGCCTTTAAAAATGGTTGAACATTTAAGAAAAATGCGTCCTGACAACGCAGGAAAAGATGTGGAATACTTTCGCCAATTGGAAATTAATTTTAAAAATCGTCCTAGTATCAAAGGGTTGTTTACCAAGGAAACTCTGCAGTTAGAGACGGGCTTGTTTTATCTTATAAACTGTCAAAATTAATTGCAAAATGTGGAAATCCACATACCATTGGCGAAACTGTTCTATTGACAGGAGTAAATGAAGCTTTGGATATCATGATTTGACCAGTAAAAGTGCTGTAACAATGTCAATTCCTCTCGGTAATAGTACAATAGCATTAGACATAGATAAAGTGACAAAAGATGTTGAAAATAAACTATGTGAGGCTTTAAAAAACAAAGAATTTTCTCTGCAACTTGATGAGTCAACTTTACGTGATAATGAATCTTTGCTAATGGCCTACGTCCGCTATGTAAATTCTACTAAGGAAATTGTTGAAGAATTTCTCTTTGCGGAAAAAATGGTTCTTGACACAAAAGGTTCAACAGTTTTAGAGGCCATTCAAAAAAATTTTAATATCAAGAATATTCCTATCACAAATATTACTGAATGTGCAATAAATGAAACGCCACCTATCGTAGGTCGTTATTGTGGATTTATATAGCACATTTAAAAGAAGCAATTCCACAATATTTACAGTTCACTGTATTATTCAACGAGAACACTTAACTGCAAATCATCTTAGTTTTTGGCTTTATGATACGTTGAACACTGTAATTAAATCAGTGAATAAAATCAAGGTTCATTCATTAAATCATTAAATGAACCGTATCTTTCGGAAGCTATGTCACGAAAATGGAGAGAATTTTGAGTGACTGTTGCTGCATACCGAGGTACGATGGGTCTCAAATGGAAACTGTTTGAAGCGTTTCAATAATCCGTGCGATATTCTTTTAAAATTTCTTAATTCCTTAAAAGGTTAGCATTGCCTATCTTCAGATATTTTCACCAAACTAAATGAGATTAATATCAAATTGCAGGGAAGTATAATATAAGTCTTATTAAGTCGAAGGGAATTATAATTTCTTTTTTCAGCAAATTATCATTCTACAAAGAAAGTGTAGCGAGGAAAGATTTCCTGCAATTCCCAAGCCTCAAATTATAGAAATCAATTTTATTGATTTAACTTTAGATACAAATATTGAATGATATTGTTTTCATCTGCAAACTCTGAGAGAAGAAGAGTTTATGACCAGATTTAAAGTTCTTTGTGATCTTGAAATACCTGATTGGGCCATAAATACATCTCTTTCTGATGCCTCTTCTGCTCACTAAAATTTACATGAAGAAAGCTAAAGGTTAATTCAAACAGCTTATTTATTAAGCACTTTGGCCCAAAAATGTAAATCAAGTAACCTAAACTTTGGCAGGAAATGAAATTGCTCTTACTTGCTTTTCTTTCTTCATACTTATTGAAGAAAATATTCAGTTTAATGTTACAAATTCTTTCTAAACAGCGGAATAAACTGATAATTAGTCAAAGAGGAGGCTTGCGACATCGGTTGACTAACATTCAACCTGATATAGAAAATATCATGAAGCACAAAGAAGTCAGTCACAATTAAGGTATATCAAAAATTTTTATCTACGTGATTTTTAAATTTTACACCCTCCATTTTTTAGCAAAATTATTTTATCATCCATGTTTAATAAAATTTAGTCACATACCCTGCCTCTTCCAAATGAAGGAAGGCGTTGGATAATACAACTAGTTGAAACTTGAAAGTGGGCGCTGCATAAAAAAAACGGTTAAGAACCAATGAACTAAACGATTGTTTTGGTAGTTTTAATAGGAATGATAAAGTGCGCTTGTTCGGCAATTTAAATGCAAGGGTGGGTGAGGTATAAGAGGAATAGTTGGCCCTTTTGGAGTAGTTATCAAGAATGAAAATGGGGAAAATTGTTTGAATTATGTGTTGCTAGAGATTTGATAATTGGAATCACATGGTTTAATAAAAGAAGTATTCACAAATACACATGGATTATAGTGGAGTAACCAGTGATCGCGCTCTTCTTGACTATGTTCGTATAAAACAAATGGAGAAAGTTAGGTTGTTGAATGTGGACTTCTTGAGAAAAGCAGCTGGAATATATATCTGATCATTATTTGGTAGAAGCAAAGTTAAGGGTGAAAGGGTGGTCGAAGAAAAAACTGGAATTTACAAAGAGCGTAGAAGTTACAAGAGCAGACGAATTAGAAAATGAAGAATATTCAATAGAGTACGAAAGGTTATTAGAAGAGAAATGGAGAATAATAAAAGAAAGAGAGATAGAAGGATTTCAGGAAGAATGGAATCATTTTAATGAAGCAATAATGTTGATTACAAGGCAAATTTTTTGGCGTAAAAAAAAGATTGTTGGGAAAAGTAAAATGAAAGTTAGTGAATGGTGAAGTGTATTATTAAAAAGAAAAAGGTTTTTGGCTTTAAATAGCCAAGAAACATGGGAGGAATACAAGAGGGTGCGAAATGAAGTTAAAAGAAAAGTAAAAGCTGCATAAAGAAGGGCGGTTGAAAGGTGGAGTAGAAAGACAATTGAAAACTATTGATAATGAAGTAAACTATTTTAGAAGGTGATGAATAAGGTTCGAAATAAGAAGGAAGATGTTATTAACAGTATGAAGACTTTGAATGGGAATGTGGTTCAGGATGATACGGAAGTTGAAAAAAGATTTAGAGAATTTTCAAGGGATTACTTAATGCTTGGAAAATAGATGAAGATAAGGAAAGAAGACAAGTTAGGGTAGTGGAAAATATTAGGGAAGAAGAGATTAGGTGTGAATATGTGGGACATATTTCAAGCAATGAAATCTTAATTGCTTTGTTTAAAGACAACGAAAGGAGGAAAATCTTCGGGTTTGGATTTCATTCGAGTAGAAATGTTAAGAAAAGGTGTTATTGTGACATGGAGTAGCTAAGGAAATTATATAATGCTTGCTAGGAAAGGCACGAGGTACCATAAGATTGGAAAGACTCTTGTCTTGTGTCAACTTATAAGGGTAAGGGGGACAAAAAAGAGTGTTGTAATTACAGAGGAATCAGTTTTTTAGGTAAAATATATGGATGAATTTTAATAGAAAAAGTTCAAAGTATTACAGATAAACAGATCAGAGAGGAACAATTTGGTTTTAGGGATGGTAGAGGATGTATGGTTCGGGTGTTTACCTTGAAAACGCTGCCAGGAAAGTTCTCATTTGAAAAAGTATGTAATAGAGTGAAAAGAATGAAGTCGGGGAGACCATTACAAAGTTAAGGAATAAATGGTTTATTATTACAGGCGATTAAAGCATTTTTCAGGAGCATTGGAGAGGTTAGGATTAGCAGGGAGGAAGGGAAGTGGTTTAAAATGTTGGCTGCTAATACAAAAGGAAAACTGCCTTATTTGGTGCTTGAGTTTGAATGAGGGTGCTAAGGAAAAGGATTAAAAATTAAAGCTACTGAAAGTAAAGTGATGAAATTACTTTAAAATCCAAAGGAGACGATTCTCATTCTGGGTTGAATATCATAAAGGTGAATGAGGTCAACCTAACAAAGAATAGTCTTTAGGTACTTACGAATGGCTATTGGGACTTTTGTAGGCATGAAAGAAGAGGTTGACCATAGGGTTGCTGAGGGTGAAAGAGTGTTAAGTAATCTTAGAGAACTATGGAAAAGGCTAAATTTATCCCGGAAGGTAAAAATTAAATTGTTTTACTGCATATTTGTTCCAACTGTTCTGTATGGATGTGAAACGTGAGCATTAAACTCTAAAATAAAAAAAAAGAGAAATTGAGGTTTTGGAAATAAAAGGTTTAAGAGATATTTGTTGAGTAAAGAGAAGAGACAGAATATGCCTTTGGGAGAAGTGTCTAATGAAAGAGCAAATCAAGGAGTACTAAGATGGTATGATCACGTGCTTAGGATGAATGATAATATGACTAGCTAAAAAGATTTTTATGTCCGAAGTGGTGGGCAATAGGAGAAGGTGCAAACCCAAATGGAGGTGGGTTGATAGAGTTAAGGGGCTATTAATAGAAAAGGGGATTAGTATGGATTAAGGAAATAGAATAACGCATGATAGGATCACTTGGAGAGGAGTAGTTCAGGGAAAGTTCCATTAAGGGTTGCAATTAATTCAACAACCTGGGACAATGCAAACAAGTGAGCAGCATTCTCGATTTGCAACTGGCACCACACTGCAATTAATGTGGGAGACGGTGACGAATATATATATATATATATATATATATATATATAATATATATATATATATATATATTATATATATATATATATATAATATATATATATATATATAATATATTATAATATATATATATATATATATATATATATAATATTATACACTAAAAGACAGATTTGACCCAACCATTCTAAATCTGCTATGTATAAAATGAAAATAAATTAATATTAAAATAATGAAAAACCATAAAAATATATGAAAAAAAGATTGAAAAAAAAAAATGTTTTTTTTCAGAAAATAAAAAACACGATTTAAAAACGTTTTGTACATCTCTCTCTCTCTCTCTCTCTCTTCTCTATATATATAATTATTATATATATATTATATAATATATATATATATATATAAAAAAAGAAATAGTATACTAAATATATACACACATACACACATTTAAATATATATATATATATATATATATATATATATATATATATAATATATATAATATATATATTACGCCTTCCCTCAGAAAGGCCTACGGCCTGTCAGCGGAGGCAGCATCGATTTCCACTCAGTCCTTTCCAGAATAACACCATCCTCCATCAGTTGACGTATTGCGCCAGTCCATCTCTTCTCAGGGCTCTCTCGACACAATCCACCCATCTCCCCTTGGTCTTTATCTCGGTCTCACTCCATCCACTCTCCACTCGCTCTCCCGGCATCCTTACTACATGCCCCCACCATCTCAGTCTCGCCGAATCAATCCTGTTCAACACATGCACCACACCAACTCCCTCCCTAACCCACTCCCTTTTTACACTATCTCTCCTCGTCTTTCCCACTATCGTCCTCAACACATTCATTTCCGCAGCTTCAATTCTTTTTCCTCCCTTGTTGTGATGCTCCATGTTTCAGCTCCATATATCAATGTGAATATGAATATACTATCAAATATTATATTTTTCACTTTTATATCCATAATCCGATTTTAAATTGTTGGATATAACGTTCCCATTGTTCTTCCGTATTTTTCCATTCTTTCCTCCACCTCCTGTACATATCCTTAATTGTTCGTAAGCACTCAATCCCAATACACAAATTTATCCACATTTCTCAATTTTTCATCATCAATGATTATCTCCACTTCCCTCAGTTCCTCTCTACCCACTCTCATGATCACTGTCTTTTCTGTATTCATCTCTAAACCAACCTCCTGTAAGTTTCTCGCAAAACTCTCCATAAGTCCTTTCAACACCACCTCTTCTCCACTCCAACACGCCACATAGTCCGCATACACCATTATGTCACCATTCAGATTGGGAAATTTCTCTTTGACTTTTTTTTTTAACAACTACATCCAAGTAAGCTATAAAGAGTATTGAGGAGAGGACACTGCCCTGTCTCACTCCTGTCCTCACCGCAAACCATTTTTCATTTTTACACCCAGTTCTCACTTTGTACTCGCAAACGCTATACAAGCTTTTTATTGTTCTCCTCAGTCTTTCATCTACTCCGTTCACCTTCCCCAACAATCTTCCAAAGCCTGGTTCTGGATACTGAGACAAAAGCTTTCCCGAGGTCTAAGAATGCTATATGTGTTGTTTTATTAAATTCCCAGCTCTTCTCCAACACTATTCTTAAAGCAAACAGCAGGTCCGAGGTACTCCTGCCTTTACTGTACCCCATATTGTTCCTCCCCTAACTGCGTTTCTATCATCCTCTTAATCTCTTTTCTAAAATCCTTTTGTACTCTCTTTGCTATGTGATCCAGCAAAGCTATCCCCCTGTAATTTCCACACTCTTCTGTATCTCCTTTTCCTTTATAAATGGGCAAGATCACTAATCTCCACCGTCTCCCGGGAATTTCACCATCTCTCCAACATTTATTAAAAAGTTTCACTATATTCTTCTTCAATTTCTTCTCCTCCTTCCCTTATCAACTCTATTGCTGTTCATTCTTCGCCGGGCGCTCTTCCTTTTTTCATTTTTGACAATGCTTCCTCATATTCTCCCATCGTAATTGGACTCTCCATCTCCGTCTCCTCTCCCACACATTGCTCCTCTTCCCCATCTCTAACTTCTACATTTAGTGGTTCTCCAATATTCAGTCCCTCTCTCATTTACCTCTTCTGTGCTGTAAGTACCTCTCCTACCTTGTTTTCGATACTATAAAGCTTTTTCTTTGATTTTTTTTTGTAAGTTTTTGCTAGTCTGAAAATCTTCTTCTTTCCTCCCTCTGCATTCTCTCCCAATTCTTCTGCCATCCTTTCCGCCACCAGCTTTTTAACCTTTCTTTTCATTATCTCTGTTATGTTTCTTGCTATCGCGTATTAAGCTCTTGTC
Source organism: Trachelipus rathkii (assembly GCA_015478945.1). Classification (NCBI taxonomy): domain Eukaryota; kingdom Metazoa; phylum Arthropoda; class Malacostraca; order Isopoda; family Trachelipodidae; genus Trachelipus; species Trachelipus rathkii. Next base: position 8,838 of record JABUQX010001744.1, on the reverse strand, counting down.
TATTCTGTTCTTCCTCTCAGCCACCTTCTCAATTTCTTATCCCTTTCACCCACTGCCCTCTTCACTTCCTCATTTCACCACATAGTGTGTTTCTTCCTCGTTCCTCCACTCCACCTCACTCCCAACGTTTCTTCCGCGAATTCACTAATAATTTCCTGCAGATTCATGTTTATTTCTCTCACATTCTCCAACTTTTCCTTTATTTTCTCCGCCTATCCCTCCCTCTTCTCTTGCTCTTTCATTGCCTCAACTTTAATTACTTTCCTTTTTCTCGAACCTGCCACTTTATTTCCTGTAATCTCAGTCTAGCAACCACCAATCTATGATAGGAGTCAAAACTGCCTCCAGGAAGCACTTTAACATCCTCCACCGTCCTGTAATCAGACACTATGAGTAATAATCGATAATGGATTTTTGGTCCAAACTTTCGGTGTTTCGGTTCCGCCTATATCTCGTGAAATTGTGAGATTCTCTATGTTTGAAGAATCCATCATTATTTTTAAATTCCTTCTCATACACAAATATATGAGCCTCTCTTCCTCTGGATTTCTCTCGTTTTCTCCATGTGGACCCAATATGCTCTTCAACTCATTTCTTCTCTATCCAACTTTGGCATTAAAATCACCCATATATATATATATATATATATATATATATATATATATATATATATATATATATATATATATATATATATATATATATATATATTATATATGATATATATATATATATATATATATATATTATATATATTATATGTTAAATATTGCATAATTCGCAATAAGTTTGTAAACAAACCAAGAACATAGGAAGGTAAAGAAATACTGCCTTCTCTGGGATCGAACCCCCGCATGTTGCGAATGAGACAATATACTCGATGCTTTACCACTTAGCCACTTCCAACCCAAAAAAAAGGTTGTTAATCCCAAAGACATTTTAAAGCAACCGAGCTCCCGTCAAGGCGACATCAACCAGGTGTCCACCCTGTCCTTTCATTCGTTCCTTAATATTTTAGATGTTAAATATTGCATAATCGCCAATTAATAAGTTTATAAACAAACAAAGAACAATAATTTTTGAGAAGCAAATAATTACTGCCTTCTCTGGGAGCGAACCACCCGCATGTTGCGAATGAGAATATATACTCGATGCTTTACCACGAGGGCTATCTTTCAACCCAAAAAAGTTGGATTTAAGAACAGTTTTAAAGCAACCGAGCTCCTGTCAACGACGTGGTTCGATCCCAGAGAAGGCAGTATTTCTTTACCTTCCCATTATATGTTCTTTGTTGGTTTATATATATATATATAAATATATATATATATATATATATATATATACTATATATATATATATATATATATATAAATCATATATATATATATATATATATATATATATATATATATATATATTAGATATATATATATATAATATATTATATATATATATATATATATATATATATATATTGATCTTATTTAAAGACAGCAAGGCGACACAAAATGCTAGTCTCTCTGGCGATCATTTTCTCCTGGATCACTGTTGGTAGTCTTGGAAATTTTATTGAACGCGATGGGAAAAATTTTTGATGAATGACTCAAGAAGAAAATACGAAAATAGTTTATGGATTTTTTTTTTTCACGTGTATTCTTTTCAAGTGATTGGTTATTGTCACCGTAGTTACCCTCTGGTTAAAGCTGGTTAAAACAAGAGTGTTTTTATTTATTTATTTTTAGTTTTATATTTTTTTAATTTTTTTAGATGGAGTCGATGGTGGAACTAGAAAATTTGTAACCTATTAAGCAGAGCCAAATTTTGAACCGATTTTTTTTTATATAATATCGAGCAAAAGGTCTTCAATTTACTCCCTACTTCTTATCCCCTGAAATACTCCTTTCCCTTTTAGAAAATATTTTGTGGTCCAAACTGCTTTTCTTCTTAATTTAACACACTTTCTCATCAATTTAAAAATTTTCTATCCAATGTTTCGTCTCCTCCTCTTTCTAGTTTTTTCAAGTATTGGTTACCAGTTACGGGCAAAGCCCCACTCAATATTAATCAATAGATTTAGCTAGTAACTTTGAATCAGCAAGTCATCAAAGATCACGAACGGGTAACACCACCGCTTACAGGCAGAGCCCTATTCAAGGATGGGGTGTACTCAATTTACGTCTGAATATGACGAACCTAAGCCTATGGAGAGAATAGCTCACACTCTACATTTCAATAGTTCTATTTTACATCTACCTCAATTGGAGATGTTAGAAAGATGTCTCTAACTTCAGTTACGATTGATGCATCATCTATTTATTCCTTTTATGCTTAATGCACCAGTAAAGTAACTAGTTATTTTCTGTTACTTTTTTTTTAAATGTTTCTTGAAATTCTCTAAAATTTATCGAAATTTAGGTTGCTGTCATCACAATTAACAACTTTTTTTTTTTTTTTTTTTTTTTTTAATTATCAACTTTCATATGGCCATATCTGCCATTACTTCCAATATATTACGAAAGCCAAATAAACTTTTGATGGTAGCACACCATCTAATTTAATTGAAGAATCCTATTTTCCTTTATCAGAGGAGCATTCTTTCAACACTTTCTAATCCCTTTCTGGAAATCTATTTAGATCAACTAAATTTACAAAATGTTATTATTCAACCACCGCAAATTTTTTTCTTGGACTTTTTAAAAATGGAATTCATGTTGTTATTTAAATGTTCAAACAATTTTTCATGTGAAATACGAAATATTAGCAACTAAAATAGTTTCATGTCAAAACTGGAGTAGGTTGCCAGGTTGGTTGCCAGGTTGGTTGCCAACTCTTTCTCCAGACCAGAGCTGTTAGCTTGCTTGGTATGCTTGGTATTTCTCCAAACAATTCACCCTTCACTACAATGAGTACGGTTGGATTTTGAAGGGTAGCTTATATATATATATATATATATATATATATATATATATATATATATATATATATATTATATATTATATATATATATATATATACTATATATATATATAAATAATAGTTTTAGATAAAAAAAATATTTAAGGGTGGCTTATATATGATATATTTTATATATTATATATATATATAAAGGTATACATAAGCTTACTGATCAAGAATGTCAAGAAATTCTCATTCAAAATTCAAATACTTTCGATTAAGTTAATAGATATTAGATTGATGGAAAAAGCCCAGCTTCGAAGTTAAAACTTCATTGTCTGTTAGAATCATCAGAAGAAATGTTTTCAATATCAGTATGATAGGGAACTTTCTGTAAGTTATATGTTTTTTGGGGGAGGGATTTGTCTTTGAGGGTTAGAAAAAAAGTCATAGGTTGTTTCAATGATATCTAAACAGTTATGATATAAAGAAAGCTTTCTATCACCGAGACATTTTAGTAAATGGCCCGCGAGTTCTTCCCTCTGAAAATAATATACCAAAGTCCACCTCTGGTCCGAGAGTGCGAACCCCGAACCACTACTGAAAAAAAAGGACAAAAGCTACTATTGGAAATTCTTCTTCTTCTTCTTCTTCTTCTTCTTCTTCTTTCTTCTTCTTCTTCTTCTTCTTCTCTTTACAATATATTATATGGTAAAAAGAAGTGTAAGGTTTTCGTTTCACTTAGCAAAAAGACCGTCTTCTTCCCTTCTTCTTCTTCTTCTTCTTCTTCTTCTTCTTCTTCTTCTTCTTCTTCTTCTTCTTCTTCTTCTTCTTCTTTTTTTAACAATTTTACTTTTGGTGAAGCAACTTATTTAAATTTTAACAATGCCTGTAACTAGCTTCACTTGCTCTTGTTGTAATATTGGCCGGTGGTATTCGGATTTTCCTGAAAATACATTGGCTAATGAATTTTCTGTTTGCTACTTCTGTAGCTTTGAAAAAAATGTAAAGAATATTCAAAATGAATTATTTGGTCTAAAGAATGTAATTGGTAATTTAGAGAAAAACATAAACACGACCAATTCCCCTAAACAAAATTCATTAATCATAGGAACAAATAATTTAATGAGCAAAGTAAATAATATTTCACAGGGAACTCATGTGGCTGAAAGAGCCTTAAATTCTTTTAAAAACAATTCAGAACTGAATGGAAAAACAGAGAAAAAACAACGTAACTCTTTAAATGACAATGACAAAGAAAAATTTACAAGGGTCTCTAATGGAATCAAACTCAAATTAAGACCTAACTTTATACTAACTTTATACTACCGACCTCGAATCCCTTTTCCTTCTTAAAGGTTGAAAAGTGTGAATCTGAAACAGTTTTGGTTGGTACTTCTATGGTACGTAACATGGACAATGAATTTCAGGGGGAACAAATCCATAATTTTGAAAACGAATTTAAGAATTTACAAGTTAAAGATAACAATAGTCTAGTATGTGTCACGATTGGAGCGAATGACGTATACAAAAAGGAAACTGTGGTTAACGAATTTATCATCAAATATAGAAGACTAATTAAAAAAAATGAAAGAAAAAACAGGTAACATTTTGTGCTTGGGAATTTTGCCTCGTAGTTCAATGGGCTTAAAATTTTCCCGAAAGGCAATATTCTTTAACACTAAACTAGAAGAAATTTGCAAGGATGAAAACGTCTCCTTTGTTAATTTTTGGGGAAGTTTTATTGATCAGAATTATTTATTTGCAAGGGATGGGGTTCATTTGAATGATGTTGGTGATGCAAGATTTTGGGTCGACTCATGGACACAGAGGTTAGGAAAGTACACAGAGAGGCAATAGTTAAGAAAAAGGTTTTACGGGATGGTCCAAGTCCTCGTTCGGTATTTGCGAAATGAAAGCCGTATCTTTTAACGCAAGAAGTCTCCGGAATAAAATAAATGAATTTCAAACTATTATTTGCATAGAAAATTACGATATAATTGCAATTAATGAAATATGGTGCAACTTTAAAGATCATGATTTTGTTTCGGAATTTCAAATTAATGGTTATAAATTATTTTTCAAGGATAGAAAGAATAACAAGGAAGGGGTGGTGTTATGATTTACATAAAAGATATATATCTAACTACTCAGCTAGAACTAGCTGATGTTGATGAAATTGATATCTTTGGTGTTAAAATAGAAACATCGAATATAAAATTGAACTTAATAAATGTTTCTATCGTCCGCCGCCTCACATCAAGTAAATAGATGTACTTTGTATAAAGAATGAGCAAAGTTTCAGGCATACAATAATTGTAGGAGACTTCAACTACCCAAATATCGACTATAATTTACTTGATGCAGATCTGGAAGGAAAGCGAGTGCTAAAATTCTTAGGAGATAATTTCCTTTTTAAAATTATTGATTGCCCAACGAGGGAAAACAACATTTTAGACTTATTAATAGTGAGTCATTTGACCTTGGTAAGAAGTTTTGAGTTTATCGAACCTACTGGTAAAAGGGATCATAACATGATTAAATTTACCATTAATATGAAAACAAAATACATAACAATTACCCTAAGTCCACAATTTTAATAACGCCAATTTTAATGGCTTAAGCCTTAAAGGACAGTTTATCTGTCTATGATTGGGATGAAATATTAACAGAAAATGCAAATGTAATGTGGGATACGTTTCTACAAATTTTTAAAGACAAAGAAAAAGATTTTGTTCCTTATAAAATGAAATGAATTTTACCAAATTCGAAGCCAAGATGGTGGATTAATGAAATTAGAGATTCTTTGGGTAATAGAAATAGAGCTTATAAACTTTGGAAATCTTCTCCCTCCGTGGAAAATAATAATAGTTACACACTTGTCGTCGAAACTACAAACGATTAATTAGATATACTATAGCGAAACTATGAAAATTAATATTGCTAGAGAAAGTAAAATAATCCTAAAAAGTTTTACAATATGTTAACAACAAAAGTTCCATCAAGGAATCAATTGGACCATACTGGACATTAATGGAAATTTAAAATCAAACATGATTATTATGGTAAACATTTTTACTCCACAGTTTTTTAAGAAAGAAAATCTAGATAGTGTGCCTAATATGAAAGACAATATTCTAGATACATTTGAAATTCTAGAAGAGGAAGCCGCTTTCCAGATTGATAAACTATTAATAAACAAATTACCTAGACCAGATGGATATTATCCAATGCATCTCAAAAATTTGAAGGATATATTAGTGAAACCTTTGACAATGATTTTCAATAAATCTTTGAAAGAAGGGATGATTTCAAACTTGCTAATAAAACTCCTATTTTCAAAAAAGGAGATCGTAAGATCCCGAATAATTACAGACCAATTAGCTTGACTTTTGTAGTTGGCAAAATTTTTTGAAGCAATACTAACTAACAGATTAGTTGCACATCTTGAAGATCATGGATTGCTCAAAAATTCCCAAGACGGTTTTAGAAGAAAAAGATCATGCTTAACAAATTTACTAGAATTTTTCAATGTAGTTATTAACAATGTAGATAACTATAAATCTTTTGATGTCATTTACTTAGACTTTCAAAACGCATTTGATACCGTCCCTCATCAAAGATTATTAGAAAAGCTTAGAGCTCATGGAATTCGAGGAAGACTTTTAAATTGGATTAAAAATTGGCTATCGGATCGACGACAACGAGTCGTTACCAATGGTGAATGCTCAGATTGGACGAATGTTATTAGTGGTGTACCCCAAGGATCTGTCCTGGGTACAGTACTGTTCATTATATATGTAAATGACATTGATGATAATATTTTAGGTAATATTTCTAAATTTGCCGATGATACGAAACTTGGAAATCGGATAATATGTGAGAAAGATTATCAATTATTCCAAAGCGATTTGAACAAGATTGTAAATTTGTCAAAAACATGGCAATGAAATTTAATACCGATAAATGTAAGGTTATACATTTTGGGAGTAGGAACAATGAATATGATTACAAAATTGATGGCTCAGTTATCAAAGTCGTCAGTGAGGAAAAGGATCTCGGAGTATCAATTAATAAGGATTTAAAGTTTATCGAAACATGTTGGCTGAACTGTTAGAAAGCAAATAAACTCAGGCTTTTATTGCCAGAAACTTCTAATATAAATCTAAAAATATAATACTTCCTCTCTATAAAACATTAGTTATGCCTCATCTGGAATACGCAGTACAGTTTTGGAGTTCATACCTCAAAAAGGACATAGAAAAAATTGAAAGAATTCAAAGGCCAACAAAATTAATACCAGAATTGAGAGGTCAGTCATACGAACAACGACTAAGCGAATTAGATATACATTCTTTAGAAACAAGAAGATTGAGAGGGAAATTAATAGAAGTCTTCAAAATACTAAATAAATTTGAAAATATAGATTACAGGCTATTCTTTAGATGATTTTAACAATGTAACACGAGGTAATGGGCATAAATTTTGTCATAAACGATTTCAAACCAATATAGCAAAGAATTTCTTCACTTACGATGTAATCGAGAAGTGGAATAGCCTTTCTTATGAAATAGTAAACAGCGCCAACATCGATTCATTTAAGAAAAAGTTAGGTAAACACTTTAAGGAAATTGGTCTGTGCCCTTCAATTCAACTCGATTTTTTTATATTAAAACACTAGAATTGGTTGTGACCTAGATAAGGTGAAATCAAACGAACTATCGAGATCATTTGGTAAATGTTAAAAGTACATCTTAAAAAGAATTTGGACGCCGAACTTATATATAATAGCTTTGATGCTCACCGCTTAGAGGGTTAGTTATAACGTTCTGAGCCAGTAGCCTCATCGATCAATTATTAATTTGTAATAACAGTTTTGATGTTTAACCGTTTAGAGGGTTATTTCTAACGTTCTAAGCCGGTACCCTCATCGATCACACTATCATAATATTTGTAATAACAGTTTTGATCTTCACGCTTAGAGGGTTATTTCTAACGTTCTAAGCCGGTGACCTCATCGATCACACTATCATTTTAATTTGTAATAACAGTTTTAATGTTCACCGCTTAGAGCAGTGGTTTCTAAATCCTTTTTTGAATCCTGAATATGCAGCTTTGTTTTCCTAATCTCTATGCAATATGCTATGTGTCCCCTTTACCCAGAATGAATATAATATATATATATAATATATATATAATAATATATATATATATATTATATATATATATATATATATATAATATAATAATATATATATTATATTATACTATAATATATATATATATATATATATATATATATATATATACTATATATATATATAGAACTAGAGCAATTCCAGATGCTGCCATAACGTTCGATTGCGATTCGATTTTTGATTTTTTTTTCTACTGATCACGCGCAGTATTTTTAACTTCTTTATGTACCACCAGTACCTGATGCATGTACCCCTAAGTGGTCCATGTATCCCAGGTTAAGAAACCCTGGCTTAGAGGGTTATTTGTAACGTTCTAAGCCGGTGACCTCATCGATCACACTATCATCTTAATTTGTAATAACAGTTTTGATGTTCACCACTTGGAGGGTTATTCCTATTCCTATTCCTCGATCACACTACCATAATACATTTTGTATAAGTTAACAGTTTTGATGTTCACCGCTTAGAGTAGTATAACGTTCTAAGCCGGTGACCTCATCTTCCCCAGACTAGCCTTGAGTGGGACTTAAAGTCTTTGCTAGTCGGTCTTCTTCTTCTTCTTCTTCCTTCTTCTTTTCTTCTTCTTCTTCTTCTTCTTTCTTTCTTCTTTCTTCTTCTTCTTCTTTCTTCTTCTTATTATTATATTATATTATTATTTATTATTATATATTATTATTATTATTTATTATTATTATTATTATTATTTATTATTATTATAAATTATTATTATATCTCTCTCTCTCTC
>JABUQX010001743.1:52500-55773 GCA_015478945.1 Trachelipus rathkii | reverse complement strand
TACTTGTAAAGGGACTGCTCCCTTCAAAGAAACCCATAAATAAAGTAATGATAAATATACTCTCCGAGATTAAAGCTTTCACTGTGATACCCCGATAAAACACCCCTAAACTCGAACTTCAATTTACGTTGATGGAATAAATATTTATTACATATACCGACAATAAAGAATTGTACAGCTCAAGTATTTGAATGTAGCTTATATATAATATTTATATATATATATATATATATATGTTCTATATATATATTATATGATGTTTCTGCGTAACCATATAGGTATGTAAGTCTTAATTGCAATGTCAACATGGTATGTATGTATGTATGTATGTATGTATGTATGTATGTATGTATGTATGTATGTATGTATGTATGTATGTATGTATGTATGTATGTATGTATGTATGTATGTGTGTATGTATGTATGTATGTGTATGTAATACTTGATTATCATGTGTATTGAAAAATAATTATTTTGATTAATATTTGTTACTAACACATCATTATAAGAATTTTATCAAATTCTCACAAATATTTGTATTTAACTTAAGCATGCATGTAGGTATATTTGCACGTATGTACGTAACAGAATGTGCGAACGTAGGTGCGAAAACTTTTCGAAAAAACAGATTTCATTAAAACCTCCAAACTTTGAAAATTTGATTTTTTCTCGATTTTAGATTGTTTTAGTTTTTGTTTTTTTTTTTAATTTTTTTTCTCATTTTTTTTAGGGTGGTTGGTTATTTCGGTTCTTAATGCTCTGTTTTTTTTTTTTTGCTTTTTTTTTTAAATTGTTTTTATTAGTTCTTAATAGTATATGAGCAGGTTTGTATGTAATAGGAATTTTGTAAAGGGATCTGATTAGGATCTAATTTTGGATCTATTTTGTAAAGAGATCTGATTGGGATCTAAATTTGGATCTAATGTTAACATATTTTTGTATTTATTAGTTTTATTAGTTATTAAAAGTATTAAAGTAGATCTGAATATAATCTGAACTGGATCTAATACAAATTTTGTTAAGATAAATACAAATATGTTTATGTATTTAAAGAATCCAGAATAATATCAAGGATGTATCTAAATTAAACATAACGTATGCCTAAGGAAAATTGAAAATAGTATCCTTTTACTGATAATTATAAATACAAACATGTTTATGTATTTAAAGAATTCTGAACAATATCAAAGATGTATCTAAGTTAAACACGACGTATGCATAAGGAGAATTAAAAATAATACCCTTTTATTGATAATTATAAACACAAACATGTTTATGTATTTAAAGAATTCTGAACAATATCAAAGATGTATCTAAGTTAAACAAGACGTATGCATAAGGAGAATAGAAAATAGTATCCTAAATACATGTTTATGTATTTAAAGAATCCTGAATAATGTCAAGGATATATCTAAGTTAAACAAGACGTATGCATAAGGAAAATAGAAACTAGTATCCTAAATACATGTTTATGTATTTAAAGAATCCTGAATAATATCAATGATGTATCTATGTTAAACTTTTTACTTACCAGGATTAAGTCTAAGATCAACTTCTGGTGGAAACTCAACTCTGAGAGTCACATGACTCGCTAAAGGTTCATTGAGGGCGGGGTTATGAGTAAGACACGTGAGCGTTCTGGAATGATGGTGACGAGATGGAGTGAATGTTAAGACGGACTGGGCTCGAATCCTCAATCCATCTTCCATTAAATTCTCGGAATAAACAATCCCTTCCCGCAATTCCAATCCAGCTGAATTATCCAGCCATTGAATCTGAAACAGGTATTAAAAATCCTTTAACATTATATATATATATATATATATATATATATATATATATATGATTATAATATATATATATATATTATATTATATATATATTATATAGTATATATATGATATACATATATATATTATTAATATTATATATATATATATAGTACCTATAATATATATATTTAATATATATAATATATATATTATATATATATTTATATATATATAGTATATATATAATATTATATAATATATGTGTGTGTGTGTGTGTGTGTGTGTTTATGTGTTTATATGGATCTAGGGTAAATAATAATAATAATAATAATAATAATAATAATAATAATAATAATAATAATAATAATAATAATAATAATAATAATAATAATAATAATAATAATAATAATAATAATAATAATAACTTTCTAATGATTTTAGTCTCAGTAAATACAAATAGTATGCTATGCAATACAATTTGAAACTTAACTATTGCAATTTCCTCAAATAAATACATATACACTCAAATATAAATACAGTAATTAGATTTAAATTCATTAAAAAATAATGTCAAATAAATCGATAGTTTAGCACATACATAAAGATACACATACTCGCATAAGTGTATATATATTTTAAATAACAACCTATATGACTGTCTTGTCTATTAATACATGTAAAAATACATGTGGTATATTTACTCATATAAACGGCCATAGTTTGAGTACAAACAAATATAAAGTAAAATAAATGGAAAGCAGTCATGTATAAATTTTCATATGCATACATACATATAAATAAGGATTGAAAGAAGACTCTGAATAAGTAAAGGATATAGAAAAGAACGACTCTGACACTTCTACATAATATTTATAAAATATATCAATGACAAGTTGTACACACACACTAACACACACACACACGAATATATATATATATAATATATATATATAATATATTAATTATATATATAATATATATTATATATATATATATATATATATATATATATATATATATTATTATATATGAATATAATTATTATATATATATTATATATATTTATATTATAATTATATATATATATATACTATTATATAAATAAATATATATATATATATATATAATATATATATATATATATATACATATATATCTTTGTTTATCCTCCCTTCACGTCCCCATATGAGGGTGGGGGTAGAGTGCGTAACTGTACCATGTCGGAAGAAAATAGTTAGATAGGAGGAACTGACGTAAGTCCAATTGGAAAGCCCCCCCCCCTCCACAAATCTTTGCCCCTCATACCCTTAGGCACGAACCGTCGCAGCCAAAAATCCTCTCAGGGCTTCGCAACACCTCGACGGACAGCCACTGAGTTGTAATCATTATTATTACTATTAATGTAAGGGTTCATCCCCTTGGCCGGGTCCATAACAATGCCCCTCACAAAAACCCGCTACTCATTCCTAATATATATATATAATATATATATATATATATA
>JABUQX010001743.1:42500-45000 GCA_015478945.1 Trachelipus rathkii | reverse complement strand
CTCCTCAAACACTAACACTTTACTCTTACCTGGATTTATCTTAAGACCCTTTTGTCCACACACTCTCTCAAACTCCTTCACCAAATACTACAGCCCTTCTGAATCCTTCGCCACCAAGGTAGTATCATCCGCAAATAGTATCATGTTCACTTCCCATCTATCACCCCTATCCATCAATTCCACCCCTCTCCCCTCCCTCATCATTCCTCTGCAGACACTCTCCATAAATAAATTGAAAAGCCACGGTGACATTACAAATCCTGTCTCGACTCTCTCTACCCCCAAACATCTCACTCTCCCCTCCTAATACTCTCACACACATTCTGCTATTCCTATAAAAGGCCCTAATACCTTTACCTAATTTACCCCCTACTCCATATTCCTCCAGCACCTTCCATAATTCCCCCCTCTTCACTCTATCATATGCTTTCTCCAGATCTAAAAAACACCCATACACTTTCCCTTTCCTTTCTATACCTTTCTCCACAAGCATCTTCATTGTAAATACTTGATCCACACACCCCCTTCCCACCCTAAATCCTCCTTGTTCTTCCCCCATTCTCTCCTCCGTTAAATCTCTCACCCTCTCAATTAGTATTCTCCCATACACTTTCCCTACTACACTCAAAAGACAAATACCTCTATAATTCCCACACTCCATCCTATCCCCTTTCCCTTTATACAGGGGAACCAAACAACCATCCTCCCAATCCTGTGGAACCTCTCCCCTCCTCCAACATAAATTATATAACCTATACAGCCATTCCTCCACCCCTCTGCCTCCCATCTGTAACATTTCCATACTCACACCATCTAGACCTGTGGACTTTCCTTTTTTTCCTTTAGTTAACGCCCTAATAATTTCTTCCATTTGTATTTCCATATCCCCTTCCTGCCCCACTTCCCCCCCCCATCCTCACCTCTTGTAAATCCTCCTCATCTCTCCCACCCATTTCATTCAATAATCCTCTAAAATATTCCCCCCATCTTTTCCTCACCCTATCCTCCCCTCCTATCCATTCCCCTTCCCCTCCCTTAACCCTCTCCCCTAACCCCTCCATCTTCTTCCTTTTTTTATTTACTTCTTTCCAGAATATCTTGCTCCCTGTTTCAAAATTTTCTGTCACTTTTCTACACCATTCATTATTTGCATTTCTCTTCGCCCTCTCCACCGCCCTCTTTGCTTCCACTCTAACCCTTCTATATTCCTCCCAGCTTTCCCTTCTCCTATTCCCCAACCATTTCACATAAACCTCTTTTTTCTTTTTCACCAACTCTTTCACCTCCTCACTCCACCATTCACTTCCTTTCCTTCTACTTGCTCCCACCTTTTTTACTCCACATATCCTTCTGGCCTCTTCACAAATTGTCTCTTTAAATCTCATCCACTCCTCCTCCACTTCCCTAATTTCCGTCCCTCTCACGTCCCTCCACCTATCCTCCATACCCCTCCTAAACTCCCTCTTACACATTGCCTCATCTAATTTTTCCACCTTTATGACTTCTATTCTCCTCTTTTTTTCTCTTTCCCTAACCGTTACCTCTCCCCCTACCCTTAACCTAGCAACCACCAAATAGTGATCAGATAACCCCCTACCTGCCCCTCTGAATACATTTACATCTAGTAATCTGCCTCTATCCTTTCTATTTATACACACATAATCCAATATCGCCCTCCCCCCCGTTATCTCACTCTTCCATGTATACTTATGATTTTCACTTTTCTTGAACCAAGTATTCCCAACTATCATTCTTCTATCAACACACAATTCTAACAGACTTTCTCCATTATCATTCCTTTCCCCTACCCCAAATGGACCTATAATTCTCCCCATCTCCTCTCTTCCCACTCCTGCATTCAAATCTCCTAATAAACAAATTTTATCATTTACCCCGAAATTTTCCCAACATTCATTCAACTCACTCCAAAATCTTTCTCTCTCCTCCTCCCTCGCTCCATTTACTGGTGCATACGCGCATATAAAAACCCACATTTCCCCCCCCAAATTTCATTTTAACCCACATTATTCTCGAACTCACCTATTTGCACATTTTTACCTTATCCCACAACTCTTTCCTCATAACTATTCCTACCCCTTCCCTCGCCCTCACTCTCTCGTTCACCCCCGAAATCATACCCTTAAATTTTCCAAAGTCCATCTCCTTCTATCCTTTCAGCTTTGTTTCTGTCAACCCTAGCACATCCAACCTTTTTTCTTCGAACATTAACCCCACTTCTTCCCTTTTCAGATCCTCATTTATCCCTCTCACATTCATACAACCCACTCTAATCTAATCTCTTTTACCCATCCTAACTCTTTACTCCCCCTTACTCTCTTTATCCTGACCCTCTTATTCACCACTTTACTTTCTACTATTCCCACACTTGATTTGGCTGCACGCTTACCGGGATCCAAACCCCGCTCAAACAACCACACCCTAAAAATACCCTAAATCTATATTCTAAAACTAATTCACAATATATATATAAAACTTAAAT
>JABUQX010001742.1:42500-46274 GCA_015478945.1 Trachelipus rathkii | reverse complement strand
CTAAAACCAAGGACGATACTGCATGATGATGTAGATGAAATGAGCGTTTAGTCAATGGACACGACAGCAAAGTAGGACGAGTTTCGGCCTGTGAAACCACTTTCAGAAGAGACCACGGCTCGTCAGACGCCCGAACAGCGCTTCACTTTCTAATCTTATGAGTCTAGCATTAACTATCTTGGATCAAGTTGTATTTTTTTTTAGCATTTTGCCAGGAAAAAAAATCCACCAAAATATCTGTTTGTGACTAACGGTTTTTTTCCTTTTGATATTGTTTACGGACAAGGTGATATACGCAATCTTTTTTGTTACTTAGAGACAAATCTCGTCTTTGTAATTATATATATATTATAGTATATATAATATATATATATATAATATATATATATTTTTAGATTTATATGGATATGTGTATACCGTGTATAAACATATATTTATATTTTAAAGAATATATAATACTATATATATATATATATACATATATATAATATATATCATAAATATAGTATAATAATATATATATATTCATATATATTATAATTATACATTTAAATATAATCTCTACTCTCTATGTATATTATATAATTAATATATTATATATATATATATATTAATTTTTAATTTTTTGAGTTTTGCAAGGATATATCTCGTAAAGAACTTGTCTGCAACTCAATATTTTACAGATAAATTTGAAATTCACACACATTAAAGTATTCTATAGAGTGTAAATTTGTTTAAATTTCACTTTTAAATATTTGCCCACCAAATTAAGATGTTGAGCTCTAAATTTTTGTACAGAAATAAGTACAAAATTTAGATTAAACCATTGTCATAGCTGAAACTCTCTACAAAATTTCAAATTTCTCTCTTAAAAATAGCACCAAAAATTACATTTTCAGCGATTTTTTACAAAAAAAATTTGAAATAAAAATTAATATTGAAAGAATACTTTTAGAGGCAAAGTTTTAATGTAAAAATTGTATATTACAATGTCCAATACTTGAAAATTTGTCCTAGAAATTACCAAAGCTGAGATAAAGTAATGTCTAGCCTTTATATATGCCAAAAAAATGACCTGCCCAAAGGCACAGAAATGTCCACCCTGTCGAAACCATTGTGAATAAAGGAAAAAAAATAATTTTGGACTCTCAGCATGTAAGGTTAACAGCGTGAAATTTATAAATTTTTAAAAATGAGTCGGCAAACAATTTCCTTTTTCTGAACCACTTGAATGTATTGACCCATTCTTAACGTTAATAGATTTCAGGAGTCCATGCACGAAATCAAATGTAATCACAGGTAAGTCATAGATCAGCCGAGAAGAAAAGGAATAGGAGGCAGACTGCCGGATTCTCCGAGGGTTAACTTAAAGGGAAACAGGAGGATAAAGTTGGAAATTAGCAACAGGACTATCAGAGAGAATAAGAGGAGGAAAGGAAGATTTTCAGAATTTGTTAGAGATGATTAAGAAGCAAGGAAGGTCCGTGCACTCTCGTTTAGTGAACATCCTCTTAGCTCTTGAATAATATTCGTGAAACTATTCTGAGCTGAATAGAAATTGACAAGGTTAATGAGAGCGAGAATTTTTCATTTCCGATACGTACTCTCATTATCGTGAATAAAGAGAGTACAGCATAATCAAACCATGAATTTTGAGGAGAAAGATTTAGACGAAGGAATGAACCCGCTCATCCCATCAGAGATTACAGTTCCTCACCTTATCGGAAGAAGTCGAAGCGTCTTCAGAGTTAAAACAGCCATCCCAGGAATAGTTAGCGTAAAAGTGATACAAAGCCCTCCAATCAACCCGATTAAAATGCCAGAATATACTCTCAGGGCAGGATAGAGCTGTTTGAGAGAGAAGGCATTAAGATATAAGCGGTGGCGAGCAGTTGGTTCGCCGAACAGGTAGTAAATTTTTTCAGGAAAGCGGACCAACAGTTAACTAATTTTCTGTATTATTAAGCAGGGAAGCTAGCCGGTACCTAAATCTTATGACAAAGCAGAGAAGTTTGTTAAAATTTTGGTAACTCGCTACTGGATATAAAAGCTGTGGTCAGATTTACCAACAGGAGCAAAGACGGCGTACTTATGGGTAGAAGGACTAGTGGTAAAGCATAAGTCAAGGGTGCTCCAAATTGGTTGGAGCAATCAGGAATCTTTGTAGGTATGAAGTCCCCAACAACTCACTGTAGTGTACAATGAAATCCCCTAAATAAAGTACCTTATCATGATTAATTGATACTAAATTGTTTTTAGTGACCTAAAATGTTACTTGTGCCTAAACCCTTCATGTCTAAAATTATCAGTGTCCGCGAATATTGAAAATTAATATCCGGTCCAACTTTATTCAAAACATATATATATATATATATATATATATAATATATATATATATAATATATATATATAATATATAATTATATATGATATAAATATATTATAATATAAATAGAAGTGTATATATTCTTCATCTTCAGTCTTCCTTCTATTTCCCAAGAATGGGACCAGTAAGGATATATATATATACTATATATAATGATATATATATACTATATATATATATATACTTTATATATATATATATATATTACTATATATATAGTATATATATATATGATACATATAAATATATAATACATAATATATAATTTATCATATATATATATATATAGTATATATATATGATATATATATATATATAATATATATATATATAAATCATATATATTATATATCAATATATATTATATACGTATATATAATATATACCTTTAAGCGTGCTTTATCCCCTATTCAAGAGGATAACACGGGGGACCACAGGATCATATATATATTGTATTCAAAGATATCAGCATACAAATATACAAAAAGTATATTAATTATATATCATAATATATATATATTATATAATTATTATATATATATATATATAGTATATAAATATATATATATATATATATATATAACATTATATATATATAATATAGTATATAATATATATATATATTATATACTATATATATATATACATATATATATATCATATACTACCCTCTTTTAACTGTGCTTTACCCCTATCGCAGGTAACACGGCGGTGACCACAGGATATATATATAGTATATTATATATATATCATATATATATATATATATATATATATATATATATATATATATATATATATTATATATATGTGATATATATATATATAATCGAAGATAGCCTTTATAGGTCAAAATAAAGCAAGTGAAATTTAAGGCAAAAAAAAAAAACATAAAATAATAAAAGTTTAGCTACTTGTACCCGAATGAGTTATGAGAAGGAAAGTACAACACATTCTAATTATGCCTTGTATGATGTAAAAAAAAAAAAAAAAAAAAAAAAATAAAAGTTTAGCTACTTGTACCCGAATGAGTTATGAGAAGGAAAGTACAACACATTCTACTTATGCCTTGTATGATGTAAAATCTATACGTCAATTTTTCAAATTTCGTTCTTCAAATATGACTACTTAAGTCCACTTTATAATAATACATCGATTCTTCATGAGTCTGCTCCAAGCAATTATATTAATTTTTTTAAATATTTAATTACAAGATATTCAGTATCTGACCAAGCCGCTACCGTGGCTCAATCAGTAGAACGATAGAGTCGCATGGCAAGGGCCCGGATTCGAGCCCTAGTCCGGATCCTAGGTAGAAATTATCTAGAGAAGTTCCCATCCTTGAATAGGGCTATGCCCGTGGGGTGTGAACTTTTTATATATATTAA
>JABUQX010001742.1:0-35000 GCA_015478945.1 Trachelipus rathkii | reverse complement strand
GATGGTTTTTTCTGACTGCGACGAGTCCTCACTAAAAGGTATAAAGGAGGCGGTAAAACTGGGCTTTCTTTTCGACTTGCGTCATATTCTTCTACTACTTTTCTGTTTCCCAGTGCATGTGTCCGCCCTTACCCCCCCCCCCCCCAGTCTTGGGGAGAGAAGGTGGGGTGATGATATATAATATAAATATCTCAGTCGATTGACAGAAAGACTGATTGGTGAAGAGTGAAGACCAAGGTGCATTTCAAAGTGATAGAGAATGTGTAATTTGGTTTAATAGACTTGCATCAGGAGTATGACAGGGTTAATAGGGAAGCTTTCTGGCAGGTGTTAGTGATATATGGTGTTGGTGGTAGGCTTCTCAATAAAATCAAAAGTATGCATGTCGATAGTGAAGCTTGTGTAAGAATAAATGGGGTGGAAAGTGAATGATTTAATATTAAGTGGAGTGAGACAGGGATGTGCTATGTCTCAATGGCTATTTAATTTGTATATGGATTGGGTGATGAAAGATAGTGTTGGGTGCCCTGTTATTGTATGATGATGGTTTGGTTTTGAGTGACGAATCTGAAGAAAGTTTGAAAGGATTTCGATAGGAATTTGGTAGGGTGTGTAAAAGGAAAATGTTTGAATAAATGTAGATAAGAGTAAGGTGATGGTGAGCAATTAGAAAAAGTATGAGTTTGAATACTTAGGTTATATGTTGGATGAAAAAGGAACAGATGATGCAGAGTGCAGTAGGAAAATTGTGAATGGTAGGAAGGTAGCTGGTGCAATTAAATCCTTGGTGAATGTGAAGGACTAAATCTTGGGTGCACTAAGGTTCTGCAAGATGGTATGTTAACGTTTAGTAGCGAAACCATGGTATGGAATAAGATTTATAGATCTAAGATGCAATAAGTTCAGATGGATGATCTCAGGGGCGTTAGGTGTCAGAAAATTGATAAAATGAGGAATGAACATCTTATGGAGGGAGTTGTGTGGTGTGAAAAAAGGTGTAAATAAGAGAATACGAGTGCATTAAGATGGTTTGTTCACAGTCATGGAAAGGATGGATGATAATTGGTTGGTTAAGCGAATGTATAGAGGTGTGTGATGGGAGACCCAAAGAAAAAGTGGATCGAGTCAGTAAAGGAATGTCTGAAAGAAAGGAATGTGATTTTGGCAGAAGCGAGAAAAAAGGTGCATAATAGGAGTGAAAGACGGGGTTTTGTGAGGGGGTATGGTTGTGGGCCAGGCCCAAGAGATGAACCCTACATTGACGAGATACCACAGTGAGGGTCTGTCGCAGTCTTGTGAAGCCCCTAAGGTGGGTGGATTTTTTTTTAACTGTGGTGAGCTCTACTTAACTAGATCCTATCTCCATGCATGTTACACACCCTACCTCACATCTAGTGGGAAGAGAAGGGAGGATAAAGAAAAAAAGAAAGAAAAAAAAAAAAATATATCATATATAATATATATATATATATATATATATATATATATATATATATATAGTATATATATATATATAATATATATATATATAAATATATATATATATTATTTATATAAATATGATAAATATATAATATTATATTATATATATTATATATATATATATATATATATATATATAAGGCAAAATGGTTGCAATAAAAACATCCCACAAAGACAAAATGACAAGATTAGTAAATTAATGAAAGATTAAACTCAAAAATAAATTTTTAAGATGTTGATTTATTAAAAAAGTAAGAGAATTTTGAATTGTAAGTAGATTTTAATTTTTAATTGAAAATTAAAAAAAAAAATTAATAAAAATTAAAATTATAGAAAATAGAAATTTTTTTCCTGTACTTTTTTCTATATCCTTTAGATATTATAGAATAAAAAAAAAGTCTAAAGGATTATTGAAAATTACTATTTTATTAAAACTTCTTAAATTTGCAGAGTCAATTATATATATGATTTACCAAAATGAGTTATGTACAGTACATATACCAAAGTCTGTGCTGTCACCAGTATTTTCATTTGTCTACACAACTACGCATTGACAAAATGTATACAAATGTAAGTGGAATAATTGAATAATTCACATATTTAACTGACAATCAGGTTCATAATACAAGTAAAACTTTCAAGAAAAACTATTTTAATTCACACTGTATCATGGGTAGCATATTTAACTATAGAACCTTAAAAGAATAATAAAATTACACTTAAAAATAAAAAAAAAATAATGTTTATTTAGGCCCTATTTAAATATTTTTGAAGTTATTTATTATTATTATTCTTTTATTAATTCATTTACCTTAGGAGGGAAAATTTTTAAAATAAAATAAAAAATTTGAAGTTACATGGGATAAGAAAGTTTTATTAGCAGGGCACAGCAAAAGAATTTAGTTGCAATTAATAAGTTAGTAAAGAAAGAACAATTATAGAAAGATAAAGAAAACTTGCCTCCTCTGGGGGTCAAACCACTGCATGTTGCAACTGAGAACAAAATGCTTGATGCTTTACCATTGAGCCATCCTCAAGTTTTCTTTTACCTTCCCGTAATTGTTCTTTCTTTACTAATATATATATATATATATATATATATATCTATATATATCATGCAGCTATATATACAGATATAGATATAATAATATATAAATATATATATATAGTAATATATATTATATATATATAATAATATAGTATATTATATATATAGAATATATAAATATTATATATATATATAATATATATACTATATATATATTATATATAATATATATATATATATATACTGCATATATAGCTGCACCTGTTTTAGTTGTTTTGTTCCTTTGCAGCCCTCATTTTTTTTTCTTTTTCTTTTTTTCCTGTACTTAGCATTGTTCTGCAGTTTAACTCTTTTTACCCATTTTTAGAAAGATCACCCCAATTCCTGATGTTGTGAAGTGAGAATTCATGTGGGAAAATGGTAAAATATTTCCCAGAAATGTAACAAAAAAAAATGAAAATCCATTTTTTCACAAACGGCTTCTGCTGATTCTCTGCTATGAGATGAATCCAAATTGTGAACAATTGCAAATCAGGTCTGGAAAAAAAAAAAAATGTAAATTTTTTTTAAAAACTTATTAACTATGTGCCAATTTAAATAACCATATACCTTGAAAATATTAGTTCAATTTAAATAACCATATACCTTGAAAATCTTAGTTTACCAGTTTATTATATATATATATATATATATAATAATATATTATATATAATATATATAATATATATAATAATACTATATATAATAAGTAATAATATAATATATATTATTAATATAATATAATATATAATATATAAATATAGTAATATATATATATATATATATATATATATATATATATATATATATACGGTATATATATATAATCATTAATACAATTAGTATTATTTTATTTTTATTATTATTATTATTATTATTATTATTAGTAGTAGTAGTAGTAGTAGTAGTAGTAGTAGCATTAGTAGTAGTAGTAATTATTATTATATTTTTTCATTATTATTATTATTAATATAATTGTTATTAATAATAAAGACTAGCTTAATAGGGTTAGGATTATTTCATATATAAACTGATTTAATTTATGATTTCTCTACTTAAACTGTATAATACTTCATGGGCGCATAGGACGAAAAAGTCCCTTCAGAAACCCATTTCCCCTCAATGTATTTTTAATTTTATATTAAATTGCTATTTTTAATGATAAGTGCTCTGTAATAAATATCATTGAAAGAATAAACTATTTTTGGTTTTTGATTATTATTATTATATTTGCCATTTGGTTTTTGATTATTATTATTATATTTGCCATAACAAATAGGGCCCACCGCAATTTCATCTTTTTTTGTAACAATATATACACAAAAAAAAAAAAATAAATAAATAAAAAATATGAATTAAATTGTAAAAGTGACTAATACCTTTTCAAAGAATAAATTATAGAAGTACACAAAGCAATAACAAATCAACACAAAAATTCATACCAATTAATACCCCTTTCATATGAATATTTGCAACCTACTTCATTACTTTCAAAGATATAATAAAGCCTTTTACAAAGCACAAGTACACATTAAGCATTACCAATTTTTTTTTTTTTTTTTGGGTGAACTGATTATCAAGGTGGCATATAAATGTACAGGTTATTTTCCAGAGGGCTTAGTAATTGCTACATTAAAAGAAACACACTGGCAGATATTTAAACCATTGATAACCATTAAAAAACTGAATATACTGTATAATTATATATATAGTATAATACCGGTATATACATATTACTAAGACATTAACTATATATTATCTATATAAACCAATTATATATAGATATCGTATACATATTACTTACTTATTACTATATTATACTACTTACTATATATACTTATAACCAATTGATAACCAATAAAAAACTGAATATACTATTATATATTATGATCATTCAGCTTACTATCCCTTATACCTAGATCACTAGATAGTAGCATAATATATTATAATATATATATACTTATATATATATAATACATAAATATCTTCACTATTATATATATATATAGATATAGCTATAATATATTATATATAATACTAATAATATATACTCTAACTATATCCTTATATAAATAATACTTCACTACTTATATAAATCAATTACTATATATATATAATATATATAATATATATAATATATCAATTATACACTGACATTATTATTATTAAAATATATATCTAACTATATTAATTAGATTGCTTTTGTCATATACTATATATTATTAAGAAGGAAGATATTTAAATACCATAAAAATGTAATTTACTGTAAAAAGTCTTTGATTGCTTTGATAAAAGAAAAGTTCTAATAAAAACTGAAAAGCTAAATAACCAGTTAAACAAGAGAACCTGTCTATCAAAGTCTTTAAAAAAAGTTTTTTTTTTTTTTTTTAACCCTTCACAAAGAGATGAAAAGAGTTTTGGAAGGGGAGGGAAGGGTGGTCAGAGATTAATATTTTTTGCTAACCCTTTTTTATGAGTAGAATAATATTTTTTATAAATAGATCAAGATATGTGCCAAAAAGTTGGTATAGGGGTGACTATTATATCCTTTGTTATGGACTTTTCAATTCGATCAATGTTGGATGCAGCGAATAAAGTCTGCGTGCGCTTGACACAAGCCTAGGGTTGGACTCGCCAGTGTTAGACTGGTGTCTTTGATTTGGAATCACAGTCTCCCTTTTACAAGGACCATAAGAAGTGGCTCTAAATTGTGCTCCGAATAAATCAAAATTAAAAAAATGAAAAAAGACGCAATTTAATGCACAAAAGGTAAAGGTATGTTTTTAGAAATTACATCTTATTTAAAAATATTCCTAATAATATATAAACAATATACTTATATAAAACTCTTATATTATATTATATAATATATATTAATATATCATATATATATATACTATATTACTACTAACATATAATTAGTATATACTAATATATATACTATAATATATATTACTATATATATTATATATTGTTAAAAATAATGTTGATGGATTTAGAAGTGGGGATGTTAGTGTTATTTCCACAAACACGATCTTTCACTCTTTCCTTTACTACTCATATATGAATATTTTGCAATAACTACATAACTATTATACTATATAATATATATCTATATACTATTATATTAATTATATATATATATCTATACTATATATATATACTACTATAATTATTACTAATACGTTTTATATATATATATATCACTATATACTATATATATAATATTATAGTATACTATAATATTATAATAATAAATTTTATACATATATAATATATACTATATATCACTATATAATATATATATATCATATACCTTCTTTCCCCAGATACTAATATAAAAGCGTATAAAAATATTATTACTATATTATATAAAGTCATACTATATTATTATATTAATGATATATTATATATACTATACTATATATATATAGATAATATTATATTATAATTAACTTATATATATACTATCATATATATTAATACTCATACTAAAAATACTTACATATATATATATATATATATAAATCAGAATCTTTGTTCTCAATGGACTACCAATGTCATTCTTATCATGCCCTCATTTGGCATTAGATCACAACAGAGGAGGATGCAGAGAGCAAAATATTATACAATATATAATATATAATATATATATAATAATATAATACTTATATCATTATATAATAATATATATATATAATACTATTATATAATATCTTACTAATATATATATATACTATATATATATAATACTTATTAGGATGGGCACCCGGCTAGTGAATTTAGCGATAGCTCCCGGATACCGGATTCCGTGAAGTTAACCCCGAATCCGGATCCGAATATCGGATAGTGAATTAGCCGATACCGGATATCCGGCAGTCTGTTATATCAAGCGTTCGAGCGGCGGTGTGACTAAAATTCAATAAAAATATTTTTGCTCATCTTTTTATTACTACAAGTTTATTTAGATTATCTTTATATAGGTATAATTTCAAATTATAAACAAATATAATAAAATTAGTGATTGAGAAAAAATTTCACATTTGAAAAAAGCGAGTTTTTTTTTAACTTTGTTTAAATGAAAAGTTATGGACAGATATTAATTATTTTTTCCGTGTATACAGCTGAGTAGTTAGCTTTAAACTGCAAACTTAAATTATTGTTCCAAACAGTGCATAGGTTAAATCCGCTGGGGCCTAACTTGGCCCGCAGTCATTCCCGCCAATGTTATGCAGATTTGCTCGTCAAATATAAAGGAGAAGTTAATTTTTCTTACTTTATCTATGAATACCCTATCTCGGTTTTCTCTTTTGGACATTTTTAACGTATACTAATTTAAACTATAATAAACAGTTACTTATATTAAGTAAAAATTAAATAAAAATGAAATTTAGTATGGAAAATATTGATCAAAAAGTGTCCAAAATTCTGTCCCACGAAATGGTGAATGGCCACCCACATTTTTTATCGTATTGTATTATCATTATTAAAATTTTACATTCTGGTTATAGCTAATTTAATTATAATAAACAATTTCCATATTAAGTACAAATTAAAATATTAATAATTGAAGTATACATAAAAGACGGAATTTAAAACAGGAATGGCCCAATCACACCTACAATGGTGTCCGGATTCCACCCCTCAAAACGAGTTCTAAATATCTTCTATTTAAACTTTCAACGAAAACTATGCATTATATAATACATTATATTTCTCTTGTGTGCTTTAACCCATGACCTCACTATTAGGCCTTGATTGCAGGAAAAAAAAAATCTCAAAAAAGCTTATAAGAAAGTGGGGAAGACGGAAGATGGCCAACGTTCACCCCGCCCACGCACATACGGAGATTACTATATACTAGATATATAATTAATATATAAATATAATATATATATATAATATATACTACAATTACTAATATAACTATATAACTATATACCTATGATATAACTATAATATATATTACCAGCAGTGAATAAGCTACTGATCCATTATAATGGGACCTCAACGATACCTATGAAATTTTGCGAATACCCAGATGACGATTACGATTAGAGCAATATTTTGTAGCGATTGACGATGATCGATACTGGATCACGAATAGACAATTAATTGTAAAAAAAACTATTTTTAAAAATTTCTTTCTCTCCTCTCTCCTCTCTCTCTCTCTCTCTCTCTATAAATAAACCACCTTCGCTACTATATAATACTATATAATACTATATAATTAAATATAATAATATACCTATACTATAATATATACTAAACACGATTAATAATATCTATCTACTATACTACCTATAAATATTACATACTATAACTACTAATATAACTTACTATCATTTATACTATATCATATATATATACATCACCTATACAAATATATATATACTATCTATACCTAATATATATATATACAAGCTGCTAAGACAGAGACAGGAGGGTCAACCTCCCGAAATTATTTTAGCACGAAATTATTTTATCCTTACGTCTGAATAATAATAATATATAAATATGAATAGTAATACTATAACTATAAAATAATAACTATAATAATAATATATAATAATCAATTAATAAGAATAATAAATACATACATAATAATCATCATCATCAATCATCATCTCATCATCCATTCTCAGTTTGCTTATGACTTACAATTAACAACTCTTCCATCATCCATCTCATCATCATCTTCAATTGATCCGCAGCTTCATCTTGCCCATCATCTCCTCAGCCTCGCCATCATATCATCATCAATTCATCATCATATCATCATCATCTTATCATCATCATCATCATCATCATCATCATCCATCATCATCATCATTCCATCCCCATATGCATCATCATCATCATCATCCATCTCATCATCATCATCATCCATCAATCATCATCATCATCATCACATACCATCATACACATTCATCATCCATCACGATCATACACCACTCTCCTAACTGAATTCTTAACTTCTCCCTAATCATCTATCATCATCATCTCATCATCACTCATTCATCACATCTCATCATCATCTCATTCATCGACCAATCATCATCAATTCATCACATCATCATCATCATCATTACATCATACTTTCTCACTCATCATCCATCATCATTCATCATCATCATTTCATCATCATCATTCATCTCATCATCATCATCATCATTCATCAACCACCTTTCAAATCTTCATCATCATCATCATCATCATCATCAATCATCATCATCATCATCAAATCATCATCCATCCACCATCCATCCTCATCATCATCATCAATTCATCATCATCATCATTCAATCATCATCATCATTCTATCATCATCATCATCATCATCCCATCATCATCATCATTATTATTAACTATCATCTTCATCATCATCTCTCTAAACTAAACCACACATCATGCATCAGTTCTTCGCATCACCGCCTCACTACATCAATCATCATTCATTCACGTCATCATCATCGATCACATCATCATATTATTTTGTATTAACGAAAAATAAATAGTGACTAATAATAACTATATAATAATAATTAATCAATAAATACAAATAATAATAAGAATAAATAATAATAATAAACTAATATAATAATAATCAATAAAATAAATAATAATAATAACATAAAGTATTCAAAATGAAAATGAAAACAGTTCGTCCCTATTCACAAAAGACATGTTTGTGGTCCATTACGATTTCTTAGGTCAAGTGCTGTTCCACATACATGTAATAAAATTATTTTAGGCCAGGTGTCTTAATGTAACGTTTTTCCGTTGAGGATGATAAACAAATCGAGCATCACACTCAATAAGAATAAATGTATGGATGATATAAACGCACTATCTGTAAGCAAACATTAAGGAGGGCAGCTGTATCGTTTGATCTAGCGGATCGCTCAAAGATGAGCAGCGTTGCTATTCCTTCTTAGCTATAAATTCATTCCATTTCCTCCATTCAATTCCTATCAAAACTAATCTCTTCTTTCTCTCATAAGCCATGGTTCGATCGTGCTTATCTCTTGCCATCAGGCTAAGAGACAGTGACTATCGGTGTCGGAAAAATTCTCGATTCTCTCTGTCACTCTCGCCTAATTTTCATCAGCTAGAAATCGTTGCAGATACCCTTCGACAGCAAAGCTGGTTTCATCAAAGAAAGTGCACTACCTTCCTTCGTTCTCCCTACTGACACAATCTTTTCATCTCTAGCAACTTCTGTAAATCCTCCTCTTTCCTCCTCATTATTCGATCTGATCATTGGGTTGCTAATTCTCCAACTGAAAGGCAATCTCTTCGCCCTTCCTCTCAAGTATATTCTCCTCATGTCTCAATAACTAGCACTTTCCCTCCCTCAGCGTTTGGAACTTCTCACATGTCCAACCTATTCCGAAAAAAGGAAGCCAACTCTGATCCTTCTAACTCATTCGCCCTGTAGCTCACACTTGTATGTCTATCTAACGTCGTTGAAAACCCTTCTCAGACTTACTTTTAGATATCTGCGAAACTCACTCCGATCGCATACGGCTCTTTTCACGAAGGTCTACTGGCAGATATACATTCCTATCAACCGATTTATGGTTTTTCTTTAGGAACTACGGAGAAACTTGGGTGGTGGCGCCTGACATATCCAAAGCATTTGACCGAGTATTGCACGCGTCACTGCTCTACCAAGCCCTCCACTCCTGGTTTCCTCCCGCTCTCTGCTTACACCGTATATCTCAGCTTTCTTTCAAATCGCTCGAATGTCGGCTGTTGTGATGGGGCGACCTTCTCTCTTCTTTTCTGTCAATAGTGGTGTCCTCAGGTTCGTCTTATCTCCTACCTTTATCCTACTTCATTAATGAATCTCACGCTGCACCTCAACTCCTATCCACTTCGATTCCGATGAACTCGACCCCTTCAATTCTTAACTCATTATCACATTTCATCCAATCCCACTTTTACTCTGGAATTGACCTCTCGTCTTAATCTTTCCGATTTACTTCACGCTGATCTGGGGGCATAAGTTTGCGATAATCTTTACATAACCGCAACTTTTACAAATCTCTTCTCCGAAAATACCTTCTAACTTCCTCGTCTCTTTCTCGTTTTCACATTGGCTTGAAGACTACTAAACATCCTTGGCCTTAACAGACACAAAAAAATGTTTTGGAAAACCTCACATCACAAAACGCTTGCTGTCTTAGGACCGGCCTCCAAAACTTGAATTCGTTACGACTGTGAGACATTTCCTCTCTCTTTCTCAGTTGCTCCCGCATACAAAGTCTCATCTCCGGCCCTTCGTATGGCATACTGCCTCATATCTGGGGGCCGGGGTACGCTCTGTTTTCACCCTGCTTTGGACAGGGGTCGAGTACAACGTCAAAAGTCTTAAAAAAATCATGTCTGATACTTTCCGAGTTCACTTGCCCCATCCTTGCGCTAGCGCGTATGTGGCTGCTTCCTTATCTCTATCCACTATATGAATACCGCAGCCGCAAGTGTCTGTCAGGAAATCCTTACCACATCGCGATACCCACCATCTTTTACGACGCCTTATCGTAGCACAATACGGCTTACTGTATATTGCGATGAGTATTGTGCTTACCATTGTAACTCCAGGCAGTTCCTTGCGCTGTGCGTGCTCTCCTTCTTTCCCAACCACCCTCTGTTTTGTCCTGGAATTCTCTTCCATCTCTGCATGTCCTGCTAAATTTAATTTCTCTCCTTAAAGCCTGCGTCTGTGCTCATATGCCGTAATTTGCGCTAGAGTGTCAGATTATAGGAGAGTACTACACCCCTACCTTGAATAGGGCTTCTCGCCGTGTAGTGGTGGTAACAACTGTAAAAAAAATCCTTGAACTGGCAGATAGATTCGGCAACATGACTGATATCTCCTAATTCCCCCCCATACAAACTCATCAGATTTATCCCAAAAATCTTACTCTTTTCAAGATAACCCTCAGATGGACTCACCCTATGTCAGCAACCCACACAAATTTGATCCTATCCAAACTTATTAACCTTCTCTAGACTATTAGTACACCACCACACATAAAAATCTACACATAGCTCCATCTAACCCACAACTCACTTCATTCAGAATTGCAAACTCCTTCTCAATCCCCCTCTCATTACTTTCCTCCACAGCAACACCAAACACATTTCACACCCACACCACCTCATTCTTCAGCAGTTTCACTTTTCCACATCTTTTTTCGCAGTCACCAGCGACGCCAAATCAAAAACTTAGCCCCTTCTCTAAACTACATTCCATCACCCTCTCCTCATCTCCTCAAACACTTTAATATCCTCTTACATTTTCACTTTACAGATCATGATTCATGCATTTTTTCGCCGAAGATAGGTGCGCACTTCTTACTCGCTGATCACACGGACCGTTCTCCGAGCAAGCATTTAGCATTCTCGGCAAAACCTACGTGGTAGTTAGGTCACGGACCAACTTACACTATCCACCCCGATCCCTCAGTCGTTCTTCTACGACACGCAGGACATACGATCGTGGGCAATTGCTTCTTCCCTCATCAAGTCCATGATATGAATGGAATAGCGACTCGTCTCTAAGTGTTGTCTATACAGAGGTGTAGCGCATATAAGATTTATCGTGTATATGATATGTTGTCTGAGATGCAGTGTGCGATATCCAAACGCATAACAGAAAGGGCAACCATTAAGCCACTGGAATGTTATACCATACATTACCAATCAAGCAAAAGGCTACATTAATACCTATTATATATATCAGCTACACTATATATATACATACTAATATATATATAATACTAGTATATAATATATATATACTACTATATATCAATATATATATTTAAATATATTATATATATATATTACTCAATATAGTATATATATACTATATTATACTATATAATATATATATTATATAAATAATATATTATATAATATATAAAATTATCTTAATTTCATTTTTATTAATATTTTATTCACATTATTATATTTATTATTATATTATTATCACAATTATTAGTTATTATCATTTTGAGTATTTTAATACTATTCAAATATTCTTACTATTTCTGCTTCAAGTAATCAGGCAAAGAATAATCGAGCGCAAATTGCAACTGACCGATGACGATTTATAAACAAAATATGCCCGATTTTTGCCTCGATGACCGATGACGCATGACAGTTAATCGCCATCAACCTAATATATATATCTAATCTAATTACTAATATAGTTATACTTCTATCTAACTACTAATACTATATATATTATAATATAATTCCTATCTATAATCTTATATATATATATATATATATTACAGTAAGCCTACCATTATCTAATATAATCTACTGGCCAGTTCTCCATATTAGTTCCCCCTTACTAAAAAAACACAAGAAGACACTATAATCATTAACATAAAAACTAAGTACTATTTTTGAATCGCTAACGCTTACATTTGTAATCAAAACTAAAAAAAAAAAAATAAAAATTATTTGAATTTTAATAAATAACTCCACAAAATATTGTCGTCGTTTGATTCAAACTTAATTTAAACATGATACCCATAAAAAAAAACGTTTTCCTTATATCTTTCCAATACTTTAGGGGAAAACTTGAGAATGCAAAATCAAAAAATTAAAAAAATAAAAATTAAACTTAAATAAAATAAAAAATTAATCATTAATAATCTAAAATTGCAGGTCATCAAAAAAAAATTTAATTTCTCAAGAACATCTATTCTTATCGATCAGAGGTGATCGTGTGGGTGTGTGTGCGCTCCTTGCGCGGTATGTTCCTTTAACATGACAAAAGAAAAAATATTTGGGACTACATGACATTTGGCGAAAGCGATAAATTTTGGGAACACCGAGAATTATTATTATATTACATTTTTTTTATTCTCACTTTCTTTTATTTTCCGGTACAGCATTATCATTATTACTCTTTTTATAAGTCCGAAATTATCTACAGGCAACTAGTTCATTCTTCCTATCACAAATGTGCCATTGATTCTGGAATGTCATTCAAGTTTTTACGTAGCTATCATGAATTTTGTTTCTAACCAACACACTGGACATCTAACTCTGGAGGCTGACCTATACTATTATACTATATAATATACGCTAACCTAATACTAATATATCTACCTATACTACTATAATACTCATCCAATATATACCTATATAATATACCTATAATATATATATATATAGCTATATATACTACTATATATATATACTATAAGTATAATTACTTTTTTATAATACATCTTTTCATATTCTACTTTATATATATATAATATATATATATTATACTATAATAATCTCAGAGGTGGACGTTTCCGCAATTTAAGATCCGCAAACTCCGCAATTCGCGGAATTACCAAAATCAAATTGAGAATTGCATTTGCGAATAATTTGAAAAAAGTTGTGAAATTCAGTTAGCGGAATGCCTATATCATTCGCAGTTAGAGGACTACCAAAAAAAGAATTGTATCTTTCAGTGGGAATGCCAAATTCTTATAGTCTCCCACAAATTTTCACACGTTCCATCTTGTCACGTTTTTATATCATATCATCTCTATATATATCTTTTTTTGTGTTTTTTTCTCTATATATTATGATCATGTCTTTACAAGCGAGGTATTCCTTTTTATTCTGATGTAAAATAGATCAATATTCATTAATGAGATATGATGTACAATTAATCGACCGATTCTCAGTATCGATAATATTTATTCAAGATATATCCTATAAATTATAATCGATATTGACCACTTTTTCGTAGCACCACTTTTTTCTTAATAGCAGACGTATATTTATTTCCAACATTGCCTTTTATCAAGTTTTGTGCCCTGACAATTTGCCATCTGATTTTTATATTTATCACTGAAGGCGATGTGGCGCTGAGGGAGAACAGTTTGAGAATAATTCGTCTTTTTTTTATTATGCAATTCTGAGAATGTGCGAGACACATTACTGGTAAATAGAGTACAATGCTTACGAACAGCGTTAAAAATAAGCAGTCGTGGTAATTACGTATTTAGTAATAACAGATACTTTAAACGTGATGAAATAAAGAATATGGTGTTTAAAATTGCATTAACATGTGTCTTGAAGCTTAATTCATTATTAAATATCATTTTTTTACCATATATTTTAATAGTTTTTTATAAGTTAGATTATTATATATTTTAATGTACCAATTTTTCTCATAATTTATGAAGACTTGTCCACCACCAAATTCAGATATTTATCCTGTTACACAGCTCAACATAAATGATGAATAAAATAATATAACATTGGTACCCAACATCGAATTTCTGAACACAGCTCTACCTTAATATATATATATATATATTATAATATATATATATTATATATATTTAATATATATAATATATATAGTATTATATATATTATATATATATTATATCTATACTATACTATATATCATTTTAAATACATTATATGATATAAAATAATATTATATATATACTAATATATATATATATATTATACTATACTTTTTTCATAATTATTTGAATATTCTTCCTAAGACGAGGATAGGATTAACTCTACCTAGGGACTATATATTTATGGCCGGTTATCGCGGCCGGATAACACATATATCGGGCGCCGGATAGTCCGGATAGTCTATGATAAACTTGCCGGATAGGTGCCCGGAACTACCGGACTCTAGTTTGCCGGATATCGGCCCACATCCCTAATATACTATTACTATATATATAATCATCAATATTGTTAGGTAGTAGTAGGTTATAGATATACTGATACAGCTCATCTACTGGATATATAATATATATATATATATTTATATATCGTACGGCTATATATATACATATATAGATAATAAATGATCATATATACTATATCATATTATAATATATCATATAATAATACCGTATATATTTACTTTGCTCGCTCCCATCTCATTTGTAGAGAAGGATTGAGCCAAAGTTTTCTTGGGAAGTAATAGTGATTGCATTGGTTAGGATCAAGCAGTTCAGTATTGGGTCTTATGGAAACTAGCATTGGGTGGGGGTCATCTTTGGCAGTGGAAGGGGTGCTTTATTTACTCTGAGCTTGTTTTCTTGAAGAGAGGGGTGGTGACCATAGCAGTCTGGACAATGTTGTATGTGTATTGCAGTCTAAGATTTGATTTATGGACAAAATATCTGGTGGTCGATTTTGGATAATGGTACTGTTTGGGTAGGTCAATGTGGAGATTACTCTTGAAGTTATCAGTGAGGTGATATGCTTATTGATGAGGGTATTTGCTGGGGAGACAGTGTTGTAAAGGTTTGAATAGTTTGATGAGGGTCTATAAATATGATGTACTGTGTGATGTATGGAGGGAGAGATCTGATGTGTAATTGCCAATCAATCATGTCTAGCTCATCTTTTAAAGGGATTAATTTGTTTGTTAATAAGTTATGAATGTGTATATTGAAAGGCAGCATCTTATTATTATTGGGGGTTTGTTTGAAGCAATTTCCAGTTTATTTATATTGCATTGTGAGAGTATAGGAGATAGGAGCCCATGAAGGTGATGCATAATTTAATAGAGAGAAGATATGCTACCTGTAAACTATTACAAGAACTTTTTTCAGCTGACTGCAATGCAAAGTCTGTGTCAGTCAGTGTTTTTAACACATATTTTTCTGTGGTTCTTGAGGTGATATTGTTAATTAATGGCTCGAACAAATGTCACGTGGGTATTGACTGTTAGTCCTGAGATGGTAGGTCTGTTAAGAGGAAGTCTACTGCTTATAGGGTATACTGTTGGGTGGGTATTGAATTTTTTCCTATTCAGGATGAGTAGTGTAATTGAGGATTTTTGTAGTGAAGCATTCATTGCTTATTGTTATCCATTGTTTTGAGTTATGTATTAATAAGCTTTGGACAGTGATAATTGCCATCAGCATAGCTTTTGATTTCTATGGAGGCAGATAGTGCATTGGAAAGGTCATGAATATATATATATATATATATATATATATATATATATATATATATATATAATATATATATACTATTATATAATTATATATATTTATATATATATATATAATATATATATATATATATATATATATATATATATATATATATATATTCAGAATTTCTTCACTAAACTTGAGATGTTTGCTTTTTAAAGGGGTGTCATTCACCCAATATGGAGTATACCTCACATATCCAGGATAGTTCCGCCCACACAGCTCTCCTTTTAAGGGTGGAGTCTAGGGATTTTTGATTTAACTCTAGATCTCACAGACTCTCTTCATTCTCTTTCTGCCTGTCAAATAAATAATTGTATCACTCACTTAAGTCACTTTATACAATTACAATGGACACTGCTTCTCTGATCTTTCAGTTGCAAACTTCCTCCTTTGAGGACTCGTATATAATGTTGTTAAACAGTCTCATCCTTTCCCTGTCCAGTTCTCCAACCCAGACTTTACCACTATGCTCAATCTTACAATATTACATGTTTTCTAATTACTTTTGACTTGCACTTTCAAAAGCTGTATATCAGAACATGTCAGCCTTTAATCTGGTCCTGGCTCTTGATTATTTGGTAAATCACTGAACTTTAATTATATATATATATATATATATATATATATATATATATATATATAATATATATATATATATAGTTATTACTAATAATATAATATATAATATATATAATATATATATATATATATATATTTTATATTTATATATATATAATATATATATATATATATATATATATATATATAATATATATATATATATATATATATATCAAATATATATATATAATAATATAATTATATATATATATATATATATATATATATATATATATATTATATATATATATATGATATATATATATATATATATATATATATATATATATATATATATATAGGCCTATACCGTATGGTGGCAAAATATTTAAATACTAGTTTAAAATATAAACAAATTATACTATTATTATATAGGGAGGCCACCATTTTTTATATAAGGAAGTACTGGTATGAATATTAATATACTGGTATAGTATTAATTAAATATACAGTACAGTAAATACATATTGAAATGCATCAAAAGAATACTCTCCACCAGTCATTTATCAGGGGAATACAGGGACAGAGCCTACCAGACAAATATCTGCATGGTACACAAATATTTTTAGGGGACTCCACTCACATAAACCTACCCTCCAACCTGTGAATTGAGGGAAGTTTAGACTACTCTTGGTGATGATCTATTTTTGAATAGGCTATATTGATATATATATTACCAATGACTTTTATTAGTAACAGTTGAGATTAACAGATTCTGATGAAATATAATTTTTTTTTACATCTTTCATCTCATGTAAAAGGCCTAAAAAAGTACTGCCAAACCTCTCATATATAAATTTAATCGATCTACTGATTGTCTTTTTTCTATTCTGCTTATTAAACATCAAGTTTAGGTTATATCTTTTCATCCAAATACTGAGGTCCTCTATTTAGGGGATTTCAATGTACACAACACTGAATGGCTGGGGTCCTCTCAAACTGATTTAGGTGGGAAGGAGTGCGAATCATTCAGCATTCTCAATAATCTGGAGAAACTGATTAAAGAAGCTACACACATTCCTGATCAACCCAACCAATTCTTGAACACACTTGACATAGGTTTCAACACTAGTCCTTCTCTCTATAAATACACCACCTTCGCTCCTATTAGTAAATCTGACCACAACCTTTTATCTCTTAATTTAAATACTTTCTCTCCAACAGCTCCATCCTGCCCTATGCATTTTTTCTGGCACTTTGATTAGGCTGATTGGGAGACCTTGCGTTGCTTCTATGCTAACCATAATTTGAATGACTGCTTTGCCTCTGGTGACGCTTTGACTTCTGCCAATAAGATGGAACTGTAATCATTGATGGGATGGGCAGGTTCATTCCTTCTTCGACTAAATCTTTCTCTCATAATCCATGGTTCAATCGTGCTTGTTCTCTGGCCATTCACGCTAGAGACAGTGCATATCATGAGTGGAAAAATTCTCATTCTCCTATCAGACTCGCTAATTTTCCTTCAGCTAGAAATCATTGCAGGGATACTCTTCCATGAGCAAAGCCGGCTTTCATCAAACGAAAGTGTGCTAACCTCTTTGGTTCTCCTACTGACAAATCTTTCTGGCCTCTTGCCAAAAACATCTCTTAACAACTTCTATAAATCTGCCTTTTCTCCTCTTATTCGATCTGATGGCTCTGTTGCTAATTCTCCAACTGAAAAGGCCAATCTCTTCGGCCTCCTATTTTCCTCTAACTCTAACATCTAACTCTATCCACTCATATGCCAATGACTCGACCCTTCATTCTTCAACTCATTTCAATTCTGCTCCCTCTTTACTTCTAGAATTGCCTCTCGTCTTAATCTTTCTGATTCTATTCTGCTGATCTGGATAGAATATCCGGGTAGGGTCACCAACTTTGTGAAATTCAATTCTTTAAAAACCCAATTATTACAAATCTCCCTCTCTAAAGCACCTTCTAACTTTTCTATCTCTTTTGGTGATTCTCTCATCTCTCCTATTGACAATATAAACATCTTTGGCCTTAACATAAACAAAAAAATGTCTTGGAAAGAGACTGGGAGTTCTATTTAGACTGCAAGACTTTTTTTCCTCTTAGTTACTCCAGCTATACAAGAGTCTCATCTGCCTTGTATTGAGTACTGTTCTCATATCTGGGGGGGCTCTGGTTTCATCAGGCTTTTGGATAGGGTCGAGTCAAAGGCCAAAAGGCTTATAAACTGTTCTGTACTTTCCAATTCACTTGACCCTCTATCTTTGCGGAGGTACCACAGTGGCAGGTACTCAAGGAAACTTATTACTCTCAAACCACCATCTTTACAATGCCCTCGTAGCACAAGGGGTTCTGTGTCTGTGCACAAGTTTTGTGTTGCTATTTTTAACTCCAGGCTAGTTCGCTGCAGTGCTTCCTTCTTTCCGACCACCTCTTCCACACAGATTTATTGTGTATACTTAACAAAACACATCATAAACTGAACTAGTAGGGTCCTAAAATGAGACCTAACCTGGATGGATCGACAATGCCATAAACCTAGATAGATTTACATTGCCATAAACCTAAATGGAGTTCTGGCAAACATGGCCATGCTACTATTTCTTTTACAGTCTTCCCTTGGGCTTATTTTGTAAACTACGATAAAAAGAAATTCCAGTCATATTTTCTATAAGAAAAGTCTGAGATTTTTTAAAATTTTGAGAGGCTGTAACTTTTTCCCAAAAGACTTACAGCTTTTTTTTTTATTATTATTCGTCATTACTTATTTTTTAGAGTCTATGCTACGATTTTTATAAAAATCTAAGTAATGTAAACAATTACCAAAATTGATTAAATGTAGCCCAAGTTACAGACTTTAAGATAAAATATGTGAATGCTAGTAAAACCCACTGTTCAAAATCAATTTGGTACAGTTTAAATATTTCTTACAATTCTAAATTGATAAATTAGTAAACATCATAATCCCTAAAACTAGAGGAAAGTAGGCTAGGCTAACCCAGTTCTTTGCCATATCAAAAAACGCTTTGGCATTTATGTCTATTAAAGATTTTATTGAAAGCTACTAACATAAACCAAAATAAAATATACCCAAATGTAAAACAATGAACTATTAATACCAAAGATTACCTATATTGGGTTTAATTAACGTGTTTGGAAATATGAAATTGCGCTGATGAAAAATGACTTTTGACGGATAAAAACCTTTCGACATTCAAATGAACATGGGTAACGTTTAATCAATTTGGATACCAGCCTAAAGAAACTCTTAAGCATTGAAAATAAATCGTTAGAAACTTTTGAAAACTTGCATAAGGTACATATAAAAAAGTTTGATCCAAATTTTCTCTGTAAAAAAATATTTGGTAAATATCTAGATTTGAATCAGTGTATATTTTCTGAAAAAAATTTCCAAGTTCAAAAAAATTTCTAAGTTCAGAAAAGTTAAGTTAAGTAAAGTTTTTTAAGAAAATTCTTTAGTGGCAAGCTTCTGGAATTATGCCAGAAGTTTGCCACTAAAGAATTTTCTTAAAAAACTTAACTTGACTTAACTTTTCTGAACTTAGAAATTTTTTCAGAAAATATGCACTGATTCAAATATAGAATAATACCAAATATTTTATGACATGAAGTAGGTTGTTATTAAGTGTACAGGTTATTATTCAATTTACTTATTAACAACCCTATTACTGAATGAATGCTTTCTTATGTCAAGATGGTATGTCTTATTCTAAATTATCGTACTGTGTCTCCTGGTCTCCAGTCCGTGGTCTACTATGAAGAATATATTGGTGGCCGTATTAATAATAGATGTAAATATTTTTTAGACTTGTATCATGTTCCCTCTGAGAAATCGCCTTTCTACAGAAAACATTCCTAACTCCTTCAGCCTCTCCTCATAGCTCTTATCCTCAAACCCAGAATCATCCCTGTTGCTCTACGTAGCACTCTCATATCTATGTCTTTCCTTAAATGAGGGGCCCAAACTTCTGCACAATACTCTAGTACTGGCCTAACATAGCTATTATACAGTTTGCTTATAACTTCCCTGGCCAGGTAAACGATATTGCGATTTATTATGCCTAGCATCTTATTAGCTTTATTCCTTGCTTTCAAACACTGATTAGTGCTTTCAAATTACTACTTAAATTAATTTCTGCCTCTCTCTCTTTGCCTTAATTATTGATTGGTTAAGTTCATTTCTATACTTCTTATAATTTTCTAAATCCTCCTCCCCCCTATTACCACCCTTGAATATTTTAAAACATCTTCGCTTTTCGTTGATTTTCTTTCTTATCTCTCTATTCCACCAAACAGGTTTTCTCCTAAAATAAAATCTAAGATCTTTTCCTTATTAACTTGCAATTTGGGCCCAGATATGCAACATAAAATAATCGTTTTAAAACGTTTCTTCCTTCTAATTTTTTATTTGAGGTTGAGTATTATTTTTCTATAAGTATCCTGGAAAATTTTTACAACAAAAAATTTCTCAATTCTATACCCTTCATCATCATACTTTTCGATTAGTTATTAATATTAAAGCTATATGGAAAACACTAACACAGTGATTCTTTCTTGTGTTCTTGAGTAGGAGTATCATCGAAGATTAGCATGGCTCCAAAAAGATTCCGTCTAGCATACTGTTTATAGGTCTTTATTTAATTATAATATATCTCACGAATCTATCCACAGATTGGAAGATGTCCATACTTAGTATGCAAGAAAGGAGAGAATGCGTACATTCGTTATTGAGGTCAAGGCAGAATTTATTAAGAATTGAAAATCAGATCGGACACCTAAATAAAATACTGAAATACCTCACTTTCGTTATTGTGGCATGCTGTCTCGATTTCTTTAGTCATATATATTTTGGCGTCTAACTTCTTGGCTCTGGTCAGGAGACGCTCTATAAAATGACCCTTGAGTCTGTAATAGTGTATTTATATCCTTTTGTTCATGAGAGGCCGATATCACCCACAATCTGAGAGATCATCCAGACTACCTACCATAAAAATGTAGATATTAGTTTTTACTGAGTCTCAAGTTCAAGTATTAACACAGATTGAAATATAGCTTTTAACATAAAATTGTCTCATCATCCATCGACTTCTCTGCTTTCCGCTGTTAGGCGGTATAAAAGATATAATAGTGAATATCCGTCACTATATTATTAGTTTTCCTGTAGAAGGAGTTGTTCTACAATTTTGTTATTTAACCCACTGTTGAGCTGCTATGCGAGATAATGTCTAGATTCTCACATTTAGTGTCGCTAACTGACTCAGACCCTATACTTTTTTAATTTCTCAGGCTAATCGAGCATGTGGTTGTATCACGAAGCATTTAATATTCGAAAAGTATTACTTACTTTTATTTGCTATCGTGTCTGTTTGAGCCTGTAACAGACGCCCTAGTTCTTATTTTGTCTACGCGCACTGTTACAGTTACCAAATTGTCTATAGGATTTATTCATATCAAGATTTTGCCTTTCCAATCAACACCCGCATGCGCTCTAACTTTATCATGTAGTTCTTTTTTTGATAGAACAATCGTCCGGGTTTCCAAAACTAGAGGTACTGGGACGAGAGGACTTCAACATCTTTATTACAGGGATAAGCACTTTCTAAAAAGCATAAGAAACTCTTTCTGTTTTCCTCGACATGAACGAAATAGAGGAGATATTGCTCGCAGAACTTCTCTTCACCACCTACACAACATCACACTAAAACCCTTAAGTAGTTTCTACCTGAAAGAAAAGACATCTAGTGAGTCCGCAACCAATGTTAAATCACTAAATATACATCCTATAAAAG
Source organism: Trachelipus rathkii (assembly GCA_015478945.1). Taxonomy (NCBI): domain Eukaryota; kingdom Metazoa; phylum Arthropoda; class Malacostraca; order Isopoda; family Trachelipodidae; genus Trachelipus; species Trachelipus rathkii. The sequence goes on along the minus strand of JABUQX010001742.1, from coordinate 12,030 downwards.
CTATATAAACCCTACTTCCTTTGAACAGACTCTATCATTAGTGTTTGGACTACTGCAAGTCACATAACCTAGGGAAAAATACACCAGATATGTAATCGCATTGAACTATGCTTTCGCAGAGCTTTCCAATGTCTCTTCTGAACTCTATACCTATTAGATAAATTCATTGCTATTAATTAATCTTTCGCCTATACCAATTTCATGCGTTCATCTATGTATTATCGTCTTGTCATGGCCCAATGGGATGCACATAGATTTCATCATATTGATATCGACATTAAATAATGAGAACCATATCTCTAATCTTATCTGCTCTATCGCACTCAATACATAGTCTGGTGACCTGGTATGATATACTTCTCAAAATGCGTTTCCTTCTATCCGTATTTTGGCAAGTCTATCTTAGGTAATACAGTAGTACTCTATAAGGAGTGTATCTGGTCACCTAATTAGCAATGCCGCAGAATCGGTCTTTTTGGCCCTTCTCAGAACCAATTAGGAACGTACCAAATTATTATACGAGATTGTCCCTTATCTCGATACTGTGGGAAGACTACAGTGTAGCCGCACAACAAGGGAATCATACCTTCGCCTTTAGCGTTTTGAGGAAGTACAGAAGGTCCTAATGAGCGTGACATAGGGACGAAAAAGGAGTTCTCGGATCCGATTTTCCTCTCTAGTCTCTGAAAAGGCGACTTGTCTCAGTATGTCTATGTAACATTCTGACCATACCACTCTCCAAGTTTTCAATAAAATTTTACATGCTATGTACTAAACTTTATTAACTACGGCTAACACAACAATCATCTTCGCCTTTTCCCTCCCTTAATAATATTCCTGCTATTTGAGACAACTACGGTCATACATGGTGCTCGGACACATGGTGAAGTATCCACGGTTTCCGCCAATCAAATTTAGAGCCATTACGCCCACATCCTTTCCGAGCAATAAAGAAGCATATCACATCTGTATATTAGCGGTTGCTTTAAATAAACTAAATTTATATTAAAGTTTAATTAAATACATTACCTTTTAACATAAAAATAAACCCGAACTTCATTTCATACATTGACTAATTAGAATTCACATTATTTTCTAGGCTCACTCAGTCATTCTTTGAGTCATAATCTCCTTCCTTTAAGTAATCACATCAGTAACTTGCTGCTTCTTACTTTCACACAAATACAACAAACTGTTACGATTTCCTCATCTGCTATAGACATATACTCCACGCTGTTTAGTCAAGGTTTCACAAACTATGCTTTTTTTAACCAGGAGCAAAAAAAGTATGTAGTTGGCGGCCTATTGGACCAATTAAAATTTTCCAAATAAAGAGTCTGCCAATTTAAAAGAATTTTTTATCCTTATAAACATATAAACTTGTTTTAACTTTAACATAATTATACCTTTTTCTGATATCTTATCGAAAATTCTTCAGAGCGTACACCAGTTGTGAATTAGATTATTCTTTCCGAAGAAAACATATAAATAACCACACTGAATATATACAATAACAATAAGATATTTAATAAATATTTTTTGGTAAGAAAAACAGAGATAAGGGATAATAGCTTGAATCAAAAACTTGTATATATAATTTATCTATGAACTTTAGAAAAACAAGTTAAAAATTTAACAACAACTCATAGAATGTCTTATTCAGAAGTCTTAGCCTTAACAGGAATTTTTGTTCTAGATATATAGATTAAGAAGTTTATCTTAGGTTGTTTAATTTGTACGCACTCTAAATGATTCAACAGACGTTCTTTACCCCTTTGTTGTTGTCTAGTGAAAAGGCTTGTATCTCCGGGTAATTACACGCATATTTTAGTCAACAGGCATTCATACATATTGTACATTTCTCCATCGATGAATATAACCTGAATAGTAGGTATCTTTCGTAATATATTTAGTATTGTCTCATATATGTTTTACTCCATTTGGGTACAAATTTTAGATAACTTATTTTTGAGTAAAATTAGCGTAGAGAGAGTTTAAGATAGGGTCACTATGTTCTTTACCCTCAAGTTATCTTCCCTCATTGCATCCCCAGGGTCGAAAATGATATATTGTGGTGGCTGCCACCATGCGCTCTTGGAAGCGCTGGCGGTCGCAAGATCGCCACACTATGCTCACCTTTCGCTTCTAGTTTCATAGGATTAATAAGCAATGTATATAACACAATACGCCAACTATTGCTAACATAAATCATGGTCGCATTGTCCACATAGAACTCCACTTCTGTCACAAATTGCGAGAGATAATATACTTTTAGGATCTAGTCGTGGTTTCCTCATATACTTCTAAATCAGCTTTTTTTACTACAGTGAGGTCTCTCATGCTGCGACTCCAAATTCTTCCACCTTTAATATGGACTATGTGAAGAGAATTCATAATCCTTCACAGAGCTCGTCCACCTTGATCAGTCATCCTCGGAGGGAAGGTATTACCTCGCCCTTCACATTGAGCAATACGTCCGACACATAATCATCACAAATAGACACAGAGTCTCATTTTGAGGATGCACCATGTTACAGTCATGGAGTGCTACCATAACTAAATTTTTAAATGCACAAAAATTGCATAAAGGATATTTCTATAGAAACAACTATTGATATTAAGGTCACAAACTTTTTTCTTTTCACATCAAGTGTCTAGTAAAGTAAACCTCACAAAGGGTAAACGCTTTAGCTACACTTACAGAACTAGGTAAGGTATAGCTCTCATTTCATAAAGATCTCAAAGAAACTGCATATTTATAGGTTCACTGTAATGAGTACATATTGTCTTTAATCATCATACTAGACTATACACACCGGTTTTTCTCTTTGGAAATTTTTGTAGCTCTATATACTGAAGGGTCTCTCTAGTGTCTCTTTCGCGCTCCTAACGCATTCCGTTGTTCAATTCGTATTGTTACAAGTATGAGTCAAAAGTAATTAATGATCTCCAGCTCACTGGCGTAACTCAGAATTTTTCGAGGGCGAGTGGGAGGGTGGTGAGGAAGGGCTGAGAAGAGAGTCTGCCGCACGCAACCGCACACACGGCTTGGTGTTGAAAGTCTAGATCAGCACACCCAAACTGTGCCAGACCCAGACCTCGTGCTCACGAGAGGATGGCTAAGAGAAAGAATGGCTTGGTGTTGCAGAGCCAAACAGTTCCTTGGTACCTGTCTACATGAGTGGATCTTTTCAGATAATAGCTAAGATAGGGTACAAGTTGAAATATGTGATAAAATGATTTAAGAATAAGTTTTATAAGTACTTTTAGAGCTTGATACTCACTCTATACTAAATATCACTGATAATGAAACCAGTATACGCTGTACGTTCGGTATAATCTTAGTGTATACCATTCGCTACTTTTTGTATAATAGTAGGTACTTATTGATATATTTCTTATTACGGAACCATTAATTTATAATTTATTTGTCCTGTACGGGCGACATTACGAGCTGTCTTCTTTTCCTAGAATAGCCATATAATTAGAAAACTAAAGGAAATAATATACTGTATACGCAGGAAGAGATTATATGTTAAAAATATACTATATTGGATTTTATATATACCAGAACATTGCTTATATCCCATAAAAGTTGGTAGACACCTTTAACTTAAATACCCGATCTTATAATTGCTCAATTAAACGCGCCTAGAACATACGCTTTACGACTAAAAAGCAGACGGCTTTAATTTACACAAAGAAAAGTACTTACCGCGGTGATGTCACGTCTTAAATTTAATTAACTTCTACATTTGAAAAAAGATCGCCTAAAACGAGGTTCTAGTTTCAATTTGTGAGGCTATAGAGTAAGGTATTCAGAATAGTTTAAGATGTTAGAGTTAGCGAATACGTGGAAGTAGCGTAAGATGAGCTATTGGTTTTCATAAGTATGAGATAGTAAATATATATTAATAGCACTAGTATAAGTACTACAATCTACGTAAATTTAGCATTCGAGTAGTACAACGCTGTATTTTCTTAGAGACTTATATATTGTTATAACGTAATTGATTTTATGGCACACGGACTACTAAGATAAATTTATTATGGTAGAGGACTGTAACAAACAGTAGTGCACAAGCTTTTAACATCGTTTTGATGAATCAAGGGCATCAGCTCTATGCCAATTTGGAGGTGAACTTCTATGCTCAGGGATGAATAATTCCGCATTGCAACTAGGAGTCTGCAGAGCGCACTAAATTGAGATCGAGATCTACTACTGGTAAACCACTTAGCTATGCTGGAGAACTCTTCTGTTTCCATCTATCCATATAATGTCGGATATCATACGCTGATGATATGGCCTAAGAAGACATAGTACATCAGATTGAACCATGGATATTTAAATTAGAGTAGCAGATTAGTCGAAGAAAGGGAATCTGCCATCATCCTTGCTTCACAGGCAATCTTATTGGCGCAAGTAAGCGTCACCTAAAGCGGTAAATACGCCGTTATAACATATATTTCTGTGTAAATCGAAGCACGTAGTTCCACAACAAATTAAAGTGCTTCAAAAAGACCCCTTAGAGACTTCGGCGTGAATGAGTCATGATAATAGGAGATAGAGAAATAGTTATTTCAAATTTAGATAATAAAGCTAAATTTCATTAATGATTTTCTCTATATCAGGAGTAAGAGTTGTGATTAAATTATGTATAATAGAGTGAGAGACGCTTGTATTTTGATAAAAACTTTGATCAGTAGTGTTAATAGATAATTGGTTTGGGCTTGATTAGGAATTGTGTATAATTTGGTTGGTGTAACTACAGATTTCAGCAGATAGAGCTGCGTAAACCAAGAATTGGACTTCGTATGATGATGAGGTGATCAATAAAAGGCCATCCAGTATTTTCGAGATGGTGAGCGGCAGTGGGTCCCAACTGCACAGCTGCTCTTGTATTGTTTTTGAATCTGCCAAAAAGTAGGTAGCCGAATGAGATAATTAATAGGAATGAAAAAGAATAGTATAGGAAAATAAACCACTTGGAGGCTGATTATAAATACTAGTCGAGAGTAAGTTGCAGAAAGTCTTCACGCTTTTAGAACTCGATTAGATTCTGAGTAGATAGAGGTTCTGGCAGTGATAAATATTGTGTAGAGCCTTGTTTCATCGAGTGAAGGGTATGTAAAAAAGATATACATAACATTATGTGGAAGACATTCTGTTATCTCAACATAGAGATTAACTGACTATTGCCGGGCAGTCATTAGGAATAATAGTTGAGACTATTTTAAAAGTACAATACTTAAAATCAAATATTTATAGAGCCTAAGTATGTCAAATAATAGAAAATCGATCAGACCAGTTATGCTGAGCATAATGCGAAGACGTAGACCGCCGAGAGAGCCAAGATGATCGATGCAAGAGAGAGAGGAGAGAGAGAGAGAAGGAGAGAGAGAGAGAGTAGAGAGATGGAGAGAGAGATGAGAAGAGAGGAGGGATGCAGTTAAGAAATAGAGAGAGTATGATGAGAGAGAGAGTAGTTTAGAAATTAGTGCGAGAGCAAAGGAAATTGTATTCTGTATTCTGAGATCAGACCTCATGCAGCCTAGCACTCGTCTAACCTTTTCTCTCACGACGCGGCTTGAGCTTGGCATGGTAACTGCCCGAAGGAAAGTTGAGGTTGTTAGTATGCATACTCTATATATAGAGGAGTAGCTAACAGTCTATATCCCATAATGTATATAACTAGGTAAATGTGAAAAGATATCTTTGATATGTTACTCTCCCCTCTAGATACAGCCAATACCCTCTATTAGAAGCACATACTGCGTTAGCCGTACTTCTTAATATAAAAGAGAAGCAATGGCACTTTGAGGAGTAGATGCACAACTCGAAATCTGAGCTCTCTTAATGCAGTTAAACTAAATAATAGAGGAGTAGAGTTTCCAGGCATTAGTTTATTTTAATAAAGATCATAGTATGATAGTTTTAGCCTTATAATACTCCCACAACTACCTTATTTCTAGAATAAATTATTTTATTCGTCCATTGATACGCGATAACGTCGTTCAAGATGAAGGGAGTAATGGAGGATCGAATCGTCGACGTACGGACCTTGAGAGGATCAATCTCCTGAATAGAATAGGAAAACTAGCTAAAGGAGTTGGTGAGGTAAGATAAGACATTGAATTCCATGTAACGCACCACTATTAACAGACCCCTTAAAGGTATAAACGTATATGCATTAATCTTACTACGCTTCATTATAACAACTACCGGTAAATGTAAAGAAAAGCGAGAGAGACAAGAGATTGCTAGCTGAAAGAGGGAAGGCAAAGGAATGAAGGCATGGTATCAGACTCTATAGAAAGTATTCTTCCACTTACGTATCTGAGACTGATCCTTTCACATTTATTTGATAATCCATAGAATAAGTGATTATAGCTCAATAACTTATAATAGAAAGGATTTTATATCCTCATATAAATTTATATATAATACTGCATATAAATAATTAACTCGAAAATCAAACTACTATACAAATACATATAGCTGCTTATTTTGTATATATCACGTAGAAATATCATAATCCTCAAAATGTTGCTATATGAGGAGGCCTATTTCTCTTGATAATTTATCAATTAAAATGAAAATAACAATAAAATTAAGTTAAAAATTAATTCACATAATTAATATCCTCTTAAATATATATATATATAAATTATAGACAGATTCTGAAAATATTTATGATTTGCAACCAACCCGATACATAGAGATAAAAGAATATTAAGTGTTAAAATGCTGAATGGAAATAAATACATTTTTTTTATCTGCAACATGCAAACTATAAATCATAATAAATATCTAAATATATCTATTATAGGAATAATAGTTTTGAAGACTTTCCATTTTTCCGTCATAGTTCTATAATCACTTATAACTTACTTGATCTACTTATAGATCGATAATATGTACCCTGTAGCCCATACTTACGTTTGTTGACGTGATAATGAATGATAGGAATAGACTGGACCTACGGAGATTATCATGCATGAATATATAACATGAAATCCTGTATCAGCAACTGTTCGACAGTAGCCTTGAGTTAATCAGACTGGTATACAATATGTCTAAAATACCAAATCGGATGACATGACTATAGAGGTTAAACTTATGTGGCTGTTGTCTTCATTTTCTGCTTATTATCTTCACCAATGCTCTATAGATTGGGCAAGTGCACACAGTCACCTATTAGAATACTGCTCTGCTACGTCATACAGTAACAGGTAGAAAGAGTTGATTATCAATGCATTTAATGAGAGAAGACATAATGAGTTCCGAGATAAAAATTAATCCTGACATGTAGACATTTTGATCAACAATCAAAACTCCATACTAGTGATGAAAAAGGAGAATGGTAAAACTATTGTTTAGGAACAATACTAGTGTAAATGGTAAATCTCGTAGTGTCCTTTTCAATAGTTTTAGAATTGTTTAACATATTTTTTTCCTTTAAATATTTTAATAGCATTGACACACAGTTAGAGAAAATTTTTAATTTAAAAAAACAATAATTCGATAGAGTTAATACTTCAAATTGTGAAGTATGAGACCAATAATACTTCTAGATATATGAAGTGAATCTGTCTTCACATTAGGATCTATTGAAATCTTCTTTTTTATATTGTTTGTCAAAATCAGAAAAACTGGGAATTCATAATTTATCTTTATATTTGTGTATGGACGAAAGTAAATATTTGTGTATTTTTAAGGTACTGTAATAGTCAAGTTCTGATGTTCGATGATAATTAGTCAGTTTAAATCACATTATATTCACATTTGATTCAAAGCTAATGGCATCTGCTTGTAAAAAGTGTATGCACGTCTCTCGATAAATGTGAGGGGTAATACTATCATGAGTTGTATAGAACAAATGATGGTTGCTCAAGTTATCGTCGAACTAAATGATACATCTCATGGATGGCAGTGGCAATTCAGACATCTATCGAATGCGCACAGTTTGCCTAATGATATGCAACACATAAGCTCTTACAAAAGTGATATAATGTTGATTGATATTGTAGTAAGAGAAAATTGTTTCGAGAGATATTATAATATACTCAGTTATCGTTGAGATAGGACTACTACATTTGAAATGATCTATAAATTAGAACATTGATTATTTCGAGTATGGATTTGCCTTAATCATATTAGCAAATGTCCGAGTTGCTATTAAGTTGTATAGGGCAGGTTGCTTAGGTAGGGGTATTCTTATCCAATTCTACGATTTGATAGAGTGAAATATATTGTGATTGGTATAATGAAATATGAGAAAAATATAATAAATCTTAAGATCTGATGGAAGTAATAAACCTTTTATGGTTAACATGGCTGATCATTTGAAGTGAGTGCGGAACATAAAAATTATGGCAGCCATGTTCAATATATCGTATTTCATGAATCAATGACGAAGCATTTTGTAATAACGAACATAGATCCTGTCCAGTATTAAAATTAACCTGAAGAAAAAAGTTTATTCTACTCATTTTACACACTTTGAACGATTCTACAATCATAAAAAATCCTCCTTTCATAAGTACAGCTGTTATACAGTCATAATCTGATTACTAACAGTGACTTCCTATATCTAAAAGGGATCTACAGAAGAGATACACAATGACCTGACCATTAGAAATGCCAAGCAATTTGAGTGAAAAATAACTCCCACGCTCGACTCGAAAGGCTAATATTAACGTTTTCAGATACGTCTGAAAATCCTGACTGCTAGGATTGGATATACCACGTTAATGCATTAGGGGAGTAGTAATGCTGTCTTATCATATTACACACCCAATTTGGAATGGCTCAAAACTGCTATCCCTTACTCTCGGTAGCTTTTCCCTGGAAGAGTAGTGTGGAAATAGAGAATGTTCATCAACTACCCAGGGTCGAACAGTTAATACCTCACCTATAGCATAAGCAGTAGAAAGGCTCGCTACATTCCTCTTAACCAGCACCTACTCACTTCTTCACGCTCATCAGCTACAACTCACTCAAATATATGCAACCGTTTGCACAATTTAATGCTCCTTGCTGATCTTCGCCGAGCTAATTTTATACGCATCACTCACGTATCAAACCCTCAAGTAATCCACGAACACATCAACTGATGTTGAGCCTTACTACTAACACTGACTTGCACAACTATTGACACTCTGCACACAAGCTCCAGCACAACATAAAAAGTTTTCATTCCAGGGAATTAGGGCATAAGAATCTATACATGCGCTGAGGCACTAAATACACTTCTTTCTCTGTATTTTAGAAATTGCAAAATGTCTATGAGGTCCCTTTCCATCGCGCTTGGGCTTCACTATCTCCTAGTGAGTTTCTATACTCTAAATATTACGATCTCGACTAGCAATAGCAAGAGTAAGTAACTATAATATAAAATCTCGCTATCATCAAACAAATCCTCCCACACTGCAATATACCTGAAAAAATAAAATATATTTTAAAGATACAGGCGTGCCTTTCAATATACAATACCAATTAAATAACATCTAGGGACAACAATTAATCCCTTAATATAACAGGAAAAATATGTAGCCTCAGAACAAATGAATTATGCATGGTGAGCAAATACCATATCATCAATCCCAAGGATCTCTCCCTCCATACAACATATAAAGATTCTTCACAGTAAGAACTTGACTATTAATGCATAAGGTAATAATAAGAGTCAGCCTCGTAGTCATACACACTCGATCATCCAAGTGTAAAGCGCTTACTCCTAGGTCGCCAACTACTGTATTGGTACCTTTGGGCGCCAGCACTTAAGATCGATTAATATTCTCAGAGCGAGCTCTATCACAAGTCACACATACTGCACTAAATATCAGCGCGAGAGCGTACTCAGAGCTAACCATTACATGTGCACACGAGTAGTGGAAGTTGGCAGCAATAGGAAACACAAACCTTCACATGTCACATCATCATCTCAATGACTTTGAGTTACTAGACCTACCAGATAACTGAGTTCAGAGCATCTAACAGTCAAACAGTTGAGAGATGCAGAGTCATCTCTTCTATCAACACCACAAATGTGTTGCGTAACCCGACCTGTTGCACTAATGGCTCTTCACAGACGCAAACTCTCATTTGACTCGACTCTTTACATAAGATTATTTAATTTCGAGTCTCAATCACATAGATTAATATTAAACGTTTCTAAATCTTTTTGTCAGACCACAGTTCTAAATACAATCACACTACTTGAAAGACTTTCTTGTACTATCGGATCACAACTAACAACCATGACTCATAAGTTATTGTATTCACCTCATAGATTCATTATTATATACTTGATTACATGACTTTGATTATCACTTATTAATTCGCACATTATGCATATTCACTTATATTTACTTCTTGATCATCGAAGAATAATCTTATTGTGTGCACTCATAATTCCTATTACTCTATAACATATGTTCTAGTATTATTATTGAGGTATGACTTCACTTATTATAAGTGATCTATAATTTAGTATAAAATGATACGGTAATATCATTATTATGTATTATTAATTATTAATTATAATAATATATTATTAATTATTATTATTCATTACTACTATTTTCATATTTTTAAACCATTTTTATTTTATGCTATTACTATCTAGTACTGGGACTATGAGCAATAGAGGAGTAATCAATTGCTTTCCGAAATAGTAGTACTAGGCCCGGTTTTTATTAAAGCATTTTTATATTTTACTTTGAGGTTTATTTATTATAGTCTCAATATATATATATATATTATATATAATATATATATATTATATATATTATTATATATATATATTATAATATAATATATATTTATAATATTATATACATATAGTATATATATATTATATATATAATAATAATTATAATATATTATATATATATATATATTTATATGAGGTTATAAACGTATATATATATTATTATATAGCAAAATTCATATGGTTTTTCCAAAATAGCAAATTCTCAATTTTAAAAACAACCACCATTTCGAAGTGTTCGTCACTCAATGGCCGTTTGAGCTTCAGTATGTCTTTTCCAATGGAGAAAAGACGCTCTTTCGCTGAACTACAAGAAATGGGCATGTTTTAAATTTTAGAAACCGGTCTGGAAGTTCTTTTTAGGGAAACAAATATGAATAAACTTTTTTTGTGAGGCCGTGAATACAGGAAGCTTCTAAATAACTTTCCGCTCTTTTTATTTTCTTTTTTTTCACTCATAAATTTTATCTGAAAGTACTCTCATCCGCTTCCTTACGTTTCCTCTGTTAAGTTTTTTCAGGAAGTACTAAATATGTTTTAGGTGGTTTTTCTCCACAAGTTTCTTCAAGAATTACAAGCTGTTCAGGAGTAAGTCTAGCTCAAAGAAGGCAGTTGAGGCAGCGGACGTAAGGAACTTACTCGTTAACAAATAATTTCGAATGCTAGCCATAGTATCTATGAGATACACAGAGTTATACTATTTTCAATAGTTTTACTATATCCCTGGCATTCTTCTACAAAAAAAAATTATTCGAGACTCTGTACTTAATATACTTAATTAATAATTAACTTATTACAGCTAGAGAGAGTGCCTCATGGAGAGTATGAGATAAATCATATAATTATTCGATTATCTACCCTGTAGTATGATATAAATTAAACTTGTATGTCAGAGATAACCGATATTGTATATACTTCTCTCGCCTAGAGAGAGAATCTTCCTACATCTGGTCTCGAGTGAGCACTATTAATTATATACCTCATATAGCTAATAGTATTAGATATGAAAACCGATTATAATAATACTGTATTAAATTATAAGTCTGAAAGCTTTTTCATTAAATTATCACTGGCCAACAAAAAAAATTTTTTTTTTTGGCTCATAGCGAAGTAGATATTTTATCGAATATCTATAGTATATATCTCGGCTGTGCTGATTTTCTATTAGAAATGACTATTAGTATATTACATAGATTGGCTTCTAAGTACTTGTTAGATATCAAGGGTGTATGCATCTAAATACTATATGATACTT
>JABUQX010001741.1:32500-39860 GCA_015478945.1 Trachelipus rathkii | reverse complement strand
TAGTCTAAGAGGATTTCAATGTATACAACAATAAGTGATTGGGCCCTTCTCACACTGATCTAGGTGGGGATTAGACCCAATCATTCAACATTCTCAAAGATCTGGAGCAACTGATTACGAACCTAGAGGTAGTCATGGCTGTCCCAATCAATTCTGCAAAATCCTTGACTTATATGCTTTACCATTAGACGTTTTCGCCATTAATATTCCATTTTCGCTCCTATTGGTTAAATCCCTTTAATTTTAATGTTTTTCTCTACAACTCCATCCTAGCCTAAGCGAGTCTTCCGGCACTTTAATCGGGCTGGCTGGATTGCGTTGCTTCTACGCTAGCTATCCCTGGAGTGATTGTTTGACTCAGGAACTCTGAAGATGCTTCAGTTTCTGGTAATATGGTGAAGGGGAGAGTGCTCTGATCGCTGATGGCATGAGCAGGTTCATTCCTTTATCATCTAAATCTTTTTTTTTTCTCTTCAAAATCCAGATTAGATCGTGTTTGTTCAGGAATCAATGAGGCTGTAAACCGTCTAATTACGATTGAATATTAGCAGGAAATGAAAATATATCGTCTGACATGTTTCTACATATTTTTAAAATCAAAGAAAAAAAAAAAGATTTTGTTCCATATAAAATGAAGGAAACTTTGCCAAATTCGAAGCCATGATGGTGGAACAATTCAATTAGAGATTCTTTAAGTAATAGAAATAGAGCTTATAAACTTTGGAAGTCTTCTCCTTCAGGGGAGGATCCAATATATTGGCTCGTGCTACGCCCAATTTTCACCCCCCCTAAAAATGGACATAAAATTCGGAATTATCAGGCGATTTTGACCCTATAAACATCAGAACTGTAGCTTTTTTTGGCTCTAAAACGTTGTTTCCGGTGTTTTTCTGTGTCTGTAGTCATTTTTTCTGAGACATTACGTTCAATTTTTCAAAACCCATGTTTTTTGACATTTTTCGTATCAACTTCCAGAATTTTTTTCGAAATGACTTCAAACTTGAAATATGCATAGATGGGTCCATTACCTACAATAATTACATAGAAGTTTTTCGATTTTTTTAGTTTTGTGCTCAGCGATGTCCAATTTCGAAACCCACTTTTTTGGGATTTTGAAATGAAAATGTGCGATAATATTTTTCCTGTTCGGCGAGTGGGATGAAATATTTCAGTCATACGCTAGTCGGGGAGAGGCACATTATTTACATTAGAATAATTACTTTGTAGATGCATAGTTCGGATTTGTTCTTCGAACAAATTTTCAAAAAAAAATATTGGGAAATTTTTTAAAAAAATTTTCTTTTAGTATACAGAAAAATTCTAAGTAAAAAAAGATGCATCTCCCCCAACTATACAAGCCCTGAAAATTGATGTTAATCGGATAAGTAGAAAAAAATATCTCAATATTTCACTTTTTGGAACGATTAAATTTTTGAAAAAGAGAAATATTGATATATTTTTTTTCTATTATCGATCTTCTGTTTGCAAGGCTTGTATAGTTGGGCGAGATACACCTTTTTTACTTACATAATTTTTTGTATACTCAAAAGAAAATTTTTAAAAAATTTCCCAAATTTTTTTTTTTGAAAATTTGTTCCAAGAAAAAATCCAAAACTAATGCATATACAAAGAAATCATCTAAGTAAAAAATGTGCCTCTCCCCCGACTACGTATGCCCTGAAAATTTCATCCACTTCGCCCGAACAGGAAAAAATTATCGCACTTTTTCATTTCAAAATCCCAAAAAAGGGGTTTGGAAATTGGACAACGCTGAGCACAAAACTCAAAAATTCGAAAACGTCTATGTAATTATTGTAGGTAATGGACCCATCTATGCATATTTCAAGTTTGAAGTCATTTCGAAAAAAATTCTGGAAGTTGATATGAAAAAGGTAAAAACATGGCTTTTGAAAAATTGAATATTTTGAAAAAACGACTACAGACACAGAAAAACACCGGAAAACAACGTCTTAGAGGCCAAAAAAGCTACAGTTTGGTGTTTATAGGGTCAAAATCGCCTGATAATTCCGAATTTTATGTCCATTTTTAGGGGGGGTGAAAATTGGGCGTAGCACGAGCCAAATATTGGATCCTTCCCTTCAGTGGAAAATTATAATAGCTGCATAGCTTGTCGCTGAAACTGCAAACACCTAATTAGATACTATAAATGAAACTATGAAATTATTATTGCCCGAGAAAGTAAAATTAACCCTAAAAAGGTTTATAATTATGCTAATAACAAAAGCTATATTAAGAATCAATTGGACCATTACTGGACAATAATGGAAATTTAAAATCAAACAATGCTGATGTGACAGACATTTTAAAAAGTTTTCTGTCTACAGTTTTTACGAAAGAGAATCTAGATACTCTGCCTAAAATGAAAGATATAAGAAATTTTCATGCAGACAATATTCTAGGCACATTTGAAAATTTAGGTGAGGAAGTTGTTTTCCAGATTGATAAACAATTAATAAATAAATAACCTTGACCAGATGGCTTCTATCTGATGCATCTGAAAAATTTGAAAGATATATTAGTGAGTCCTTAGACAAAACTTTTCAACAAGTCTTTAAAAAAAAGTTTAATACTGCATGATTTCAAGCTTGCTAATATAACTCTCAGTTTCCAAAAAAAGGAGATCACAAGCTCCCGAATAACTTAAAACTTCTATAGTTGGCAAATATTTGAAGCAATACCAAGAATAGATGAGTTGCACACCTTGAAGCCCATGGGTTGCTCAAGAATTCCCAACACGGTTTTAGGAGAAATAGTTCATACTTAACAAATTTGGTAGAATTTTTTAATGTAGTCATTAACGATGTACATTAGCTATAAATCTTTTGATGTCATTTACTTAGATTTTTAAAAGACATTTGATACGGCTCCTCTTCAGTGATTATTGGAAAAACTTAGAGCTCATGTTATTCGAGGAAATCTTTCAAATTAGATTAGAAATTAGTTATTTGATCGACGACAACGAGCCGTTTTCAATGGTGAGTGTTCAGAATGGGCGAATGTTAGTAGTAGTGTATCCCAAAGATCTGTCCTGATCCAACACTGTTTATTCTATATGTAAATTACATAGATGATAATGTTTTAAGCAATATTTCAAAATTTGTGGATGATACGAAGCTTGGAAATCGCATAAATTGTGAGAAAGATTATGAATTATTCTAAGAAATTTGAATAAGATTACAGTAAATTAGTCGAAAACATGCCAAATGAAATTTATTACCGATAAATGTAAGGCTATGCATTTTGGGAGTAGAAGCAACGAATATGATTACATAATAGATGACTCTGTTGTGAAAGTTGTCAGTGAGGAAAAGTATCTAGGAGTATTTAATAACAAGGATTTAAAGTTTGCGAAACAATGTGCTGAAGTCGAAAAGAAAGCCAATAAAGTTTTAAGTTTTATTGCCAGAAACTTGAAAAATAAATCTAAAAATATAATAGTTCCCCTCTATAAAACGTAAGTTAGACCTCATCTGGAATACGCAGTACAATTTTGGAGTCCATACCTCGAAAACGACATAGAAAAAATAGAAAGATTTCAAAGAAGGGCTAAGAAATTAATACCAGAATTGAGAGGTGACTCATACGAGCAATGACTACGTGATCTAAATATCCATTCTTTAGAGGCAAAAAGGTTGAAATGGAATTTAATAGTTTTCAAAATACTTAATAAATTTGGCAACATCGATTGCAAACAATTCTTTAGATACGATTTTGAAGATATAATAATGAGCATAAACTTTCTCACAAACAATTTCAAAAACAATGTAGAAAAAGAATTTCTTCTCTTACGATGTAATTTACAAATGGAACAGTCTTTCTTAGGAAATAGTGAACAGCGACAATATCGATTCCTTCAGGAAAAAGTTAGATATACATGTTAAGGAGATTGATCTTTGGGCTTCTTGATCAACTTCAACTTTTATTCTATTAGTGGACTAGAATTAGTGAGCTAGATACATTGAAATCAAACTAGAGTTAGTGAAATTGAATTTGATTTATATTTTATTAAAATACTACATATAATTAGTAATCGAAGTATAGAACTAAGCATAAGCAAAGCATAAAAGTATAAACTAATTAAAAAATCATAAACTCGGTATAAAACTGAAACAAGTGCAAATCAACTTGATTTTTATTTTATTAAAACTCTAGAATTAGTGAACTAAATATTGTAAAATCAAACAGATGTGTTCCAGATATAGAAAAACCAAAGAGATATATTCTAAAACAGTAGTCCTACTAACATAATAAATAAATCTTATACCCCAAAACAACAAATATTAGATATTGTAAAATCAAACATTTGCTCTAGATATGGTAAAATCAAACAGATCTGTTCCAGATATGGTAAAATAAAACAGACCTGTTCTAGATATGGCAAATCAAACAGATCTGTTCTAGATATGGTAAAATCAAACAAATTTCTTCTTGATATGGTAAAACAAAACAGATATGTTTTAGATATGGTAAAGCAAAATATCTGTTTTTGATATGGCAAAATCAAACAGATCTGTTCTAGATATAGTAAAATATAACATCTGCTCTAGATATGGTAAAATTAAACAGATCTGTTCTATATATGGTAAAATCAAACAGATCTGTTCTAGATATGGTAAAATTAAACAGATCTGTTCTAGATATTGTAAAATCAAACAGATCTGTTCTAGAT
Organism: Trachelipus rathkii; assembly: GCA_015478945.1. Lineage (NCBI taxonomy): Eukaryota > Metazoa > Arthropoda > Malacostraca > Isopoda > Trachelipodidae > Trachelipus > Trachelipus rathkii. The sequence goes on along the minus strand of JABUQX010001741.1, from coordinate 35,170 downwards.
ATTGTAAAATCAAACAGATCTGTTCTAGATATTGTAAAATCAAACAGATCTGTTCTAGATATAGTAAAATTAAACAGATCTGTTCTATATATGGTAAAATCAAACAGATCTGTTCTAGATATGGTAAAATTAAACAGATCTGTTCTATATATGGTAAAATCAAACAGATCTGTTCTAGATATGGCAAAATTAAACAGATGTGTTTTAGATTTGGTAAAATCAAACAGATCTGTTCTAGATATGGTAAAATTAAACAGATCTGTTCTAGATAGGGTAAAATAAAACATCTGTTCTTGATATGGTAAAATCAAACAGATCTGTTCTAGATATGGTAAAATAAAACATATGTTCTAGATATGGTAAAATCAAGCAGATCTGTAATAGATATGGTAAAATAAAACAGATATGTTCTAGATATGGTAAAATCAAACAGATCTCTTCTAGATATGGTAAAATAAAACAGATTTGTTCTAAGACAGTGGGCATATCAAACACAATAAATTAGTTAATAAATAGCGGAGAGTTAATTATTTACGGCTGCTGTGGATAGGAAAAAGATTCAAGCAGCGGAACCTTTGAGAGCTATGATTGGGAAGTCAAGGAGAGATAGGATAAGAAATGAAGTAATTAGAGAAAGAATCGGTGTTTGCCCGGTTTTGAACAAAATCGACTCTTTTCATTTGAGGCAAGTTGGAACACTTGGAGAGGATGAAAGAGGAATAATTGCAAGAGGATGTTGAGAGTTGACACAAGATGGAAGAAGACCTAGAGGAAGACCAAGAAAGAGATGGAGGGTAACAATTGAAGAGACTCTCAAGAGGTTTGATGTGCCAGACATTGAAGCTCTTCGAGAATCAACAATTGTTAATGATAGAATTAAATGGAGGAGCATGCTGGTTGCCCTGACAGACGTTTAGTCTGTTTCTGGAAGAAGAAGAAGAAGAAGAAGAATAAGATAAATTTATAGAGATAATTTATTATATATAAACTATATATATAATAATATATATATATAATATATATATATATATATATAAATATATATTATATATATAATATATTTTTTTATATATATATATGAAATATGGACTATTTGCCGTAGATTTACAAATATCAATAATATATATATATATATATATATATATATATATATATATATATATATATATATAAATATATATATATATATATATATATATATATATATTATTCAAGTAATCCGATTTCAAAGATAATAAATATAGGAAATAATATTGTATCGATTTAATATAATATAATATATATATATATATATATATATATATATATTATATAGATATATATATATATATATATATATATATTATATATATATATATATATAATATATATATATATATATATATATATATTATATATATTATATATATATATATACCGTATATAATATATATATATTATATATATAATATATATATAATATATAATATATATATATATATATAATATATATTATATATTAATATATATATATTATATATATATATTTATATATATATTATATATATATTATATATAAATATATATATATATATATATAATATATATATATATATATATATATATATATTATATATACTATAATATATATATATATATATAATTATATATATATATATATATATTATATTATATATATATATATAATATATATTATATATATTATATATATATATATATATATATATATATACTATATATATATATAGTATATATTATAATATATACATTTATATATATATATATATATATATATATATTATATATTATTATATATATATAATATGATATATATACTATTAATATATATAATTAATTTATAATAAAATTTATTTATATAATATATATATCAATAATAATATATATATACATTATATATTTTATTATATCATAAGAACTTACCATCGTTTTATAAGGTCAATTTCATTTTCCTTGCTTTTTGACTGAGGTGATTTAAAATATTTTATTGCTGACTTCTTTGCTGAGATCTCGATGAATTAACAGTAAAAGACCTGTAATGCGATCATCTCCAACACTATTCCGTAAATTACGTTGCACCCACGCCTTAATGTCGAAAGTTTTATTCTTCTGTTGCGGTGAATACAGGCAATACTGCTAAGATATTCAAGAGAGTAGCAATGTTAGGAAACTTCATTGTCACACTTAGCCAAAGCACCGATCGCAGTTTTTGGTTTTTCATTTTCTAACAGCCATTTTACGCTGCCAGATACACCACTCTCCTTTTAGTGTATCCTCGTGAGGGTCTGGAAGGTCATCTTTATAAAAGAGGATGCTTTTTTTCAATATGCTTATAAGGTACATTGCACTTTTTGGTAAAATATACTGAAGTGAAATTATATTGGTTTCATGCGAGAGAAATCGATACAGTCAACGAAAGAAATCAGTCATCAATAAACGGAAAAAATGAGGAGATGCGTAATATGATTCTGGGATCTGACTGTAGGCACATTACAACGATGTTTCTGGAAATTCGTAGTTCTTGGAATTGTTATTCAATACCTAAGCTGTCGCATACATTTTTAGCTTGTGTAAATATGGTTTAAACTCTGGTCTACATTTGTCTATCTTTTTGAGAATTGAATAATGTCTTTCACTAAGTTTATTGCAATG
>JABUQX010001741.1:22500-25000 GCA_015478945.1 Trachelipus rathkii | reverse complement strand
TTATTATTATTATATTATCACGATGAATGATGATTTGTTTTCTTTCTTAATTCTTTTTCTTATTTTGATTTCTTATTTATTTTTAATTTTATATTGTTTTTTGTTTTTTTGCATTATGTAAATTTGTGTTTTTGTATTTTTTCTTTTTTTATTTTATTTTTTCTTTTTCTAATTTTTTTATTTTTTTTAATTTTTTTAATTTTTTATTTCTTTAATTTTTTTCTTTATATATTTTTTATTTTATTTTTATATTTTTTTATTATTTTTGTTTTTTATTTTTTTTATTTTTCATTTTTTTTTTATTTATTCTAATTTTTTTAATTTTTTAAATTTTTTTTTCAATTTTTATTATTTTATTATTAATTTATTATTATTTTACATTATTAATAATTTTTTTATTAAATTTTTATAATTTTTTATCATTACTTATTAAGTTTTGAATTATTAAGATTATTTAATATTTCATTGAAACTTGCAGAGATAGTTTGTAATAAAGACGAGATTTACTCAGCTAATGAGATCTCATACCTGATGAAGATGTGCGAATGAATCATTAAGAACTTTCACACTGAATGTTATTTTTCTTTTTTTCATATATTTTCGCTCAAGAGTTTTCTTCTCATTGTCATAAAATTTCAGTTTTATTCTTTTCAAAGGTTTTCATTTCTTTTTTTTTTTATATAGGAAAGGAAAAATATTTCATTGAGACGAAGTAATTAGTTATTTTTATTGTTAGTTCATTAAAAGTCGTTTTTTACTGAACTCATTACCTCAATACTATTTTAATATTTAAATGAATTTTCGAGTTCACATACATACACACACAACACATACAACACAACACACGCATACACAACAATCCAATACACTCATGATAGGGAAATTGCAAAGATTACCAATGTTTGATAAAAAAAACAAACGAAGTAAAATTCATATTAGGAGTAAATGAAAAAACTGATAGAAACTTTCAATATTGTTAATTTAAAGAAAGCTTTTTTCTTAATTGATCATAATAATATATTATATATTATATATAATATATAATACTTATAATATATATATATATATATATATATATATATATATATATATATATATATATATATATATATAATAATATATATTATTATTAACTCCCTCTCATGTAGGAGTAACTGGCAATGAAATCGCTGAGAGAGGCCAAAAATCGGCCGCCCTTCTTTTCGGAGCTGTTCCAGGATACCTCCCCGGATGCCATCGACAAGCCGATCTCCCATCAACAGCATTACTGTCCTGCGCTCTCCAACAAGGCTTCGATCTTTATTGGCAAGAGTGCTGTATGAAACGATCAGCGGGGAGCGAAAAAAAATATAAACGTGCGAGAATCGATGAGTGGCCTGTCCTTCCCACCGACAAAAGCGCTTACACGAGGTGATAATTGCACGCCTCCGTATTGGCCCACACCAATATCACTTACAGTCACTATATGTCACGGGATCCCCTCCTATCTGCAAATTTTGCCGTCGTCCATACCCGTAATCTGATTCGCCATATGCTTCATTGATCCTGTCCCAAACTAGATCCCATTCCCATAGTTTTCCTACTTATGTCCAAACAAAATCTAAAAGATTTTCCTATATCTTATCTTAAAATTTCCCCACTTTAGCAGTAACTCATATTTCTTGTTAATTTTTTCTCCCAAGAAAAGTGGGGAAATATTTCTTTACCCCAACCCCCCCCCCCTATTTTTTTGGGGGGGGATTTGTTATTGTTTTAAATAAATTAGAACAAATTTATTTTTTATGATTGTAAAGGAATTAGTATTTTTTTTAAATTTTTTGTTTTATTTTGGTTTTTTTTTTGGCCTGAATATTTTCGCCATTCAAATTTTCCTTGACATTTAAAATATGCATATTCCAGAAACCCGCCCATGGTGTTGATCATTAACCCAGTGTGGCGTTTCTTTGTCAGCCGTGGTGGAAAATCCTGTAATTGACTCAATATATATAATAATATATATATATATATATATATATATATAATATATATATATATATATATAATATATAATATATATTATAATATATAATATAGTAATATATATATATTATATATATATATATATATATATATATATATAATATATGAAATGATCAAACCAACCAAGAAGCATAGGAGCGGATGAGCAATTTTTCAGTGGAGGTCATATATTTCCTGCTTGAAGAAAAGTGAAAAGTTGAAAATTCAAACGTATCAAAGAAGTTTAAAAAACTTAAAAATTGTGAATACACAAACAACTTGAAGCATTAGGATCTTTTTCTGGTATAGCCAACAGATAAGGATTACAATTCCCCGGGATTGGGGAATCAGTGTAAGGCCTGAAACTAGGTCCGGAAACCACAAAATTGGCGTTAGGTTTATCTCCGTACATCAAAGCTCGTGTGTGCCCAGAAACGACCCCTAGTGTGAAACTGAGTTTCGAACGAATACTGGATTTCGGACGCATACTGGATTTTGGCGA
>JABUQX010001741.1:2500-20000 GCA_015478945.1 Trachelipus rathkii | reverse complement strand
CAAGTCCCAACCGTCCCTAAACAACTTATCTATCTAAAGATTCCGTTCTTCGACCCTAACACCACAAAACTTGTCAAAATTCTCAATTACACTCTATCCAATGCTTTTCTTTTTCCTCGCTTTATTTTCATTCCTGTTAATGACTATAGTATTTCAAATTTTTTTTCCGCCATAAAGATACTCTTTCAATACATATGAGGTTCTCATTAGTATACTTGTCAAGCGTGGGGACTGCGACGTCCGATACGTGGGCCAAACAGGCCTTCAGCTTTACTTGAGGATCTCGAAAAACCGGGGAGTTTCTTATAGAACTCGTTTACCTATCACAACCCCAGGAAACTCTTCCATACGCAATCACGCTTTTCAGCATAATCACACTATTGCACATAAAAATCCCCTGCCAGTTATCAACTCGACAGAAAGATTCTTGAGAGCCTCTACATTTTTAACTTAAAACCGCAATTAAATAAGGATTTGTCTTCTATCCCCCTCTTCACTCATTAATTGCTTTTGCATTGTTTGTTTGTGTATTTATATATGTGCGTGAGTGTGTATGTTTGTGCGCACATACCGTAGGAATACTTATTTTTTTAAATATATTCCAATCAAGTAATTTTTGCCTTTTTGTTTTCCCTCTTTAACAAATTTTGGTAATTTTTAGTTTGCATTTCGCTTTCTCTATGAATGAAAACATAACCCAATCTTAGGTATTTTTTCGTGTCCTTTATGTTAAATTTACATATCTGTGTTCAATCATTATATTATAGTTTTTATATTAGTTCATTTTAACTATTTTTTGTGTTATTATATTATTTTATCTTAATTGCAGTGCTGATGACGGGAAATATACCCGAAACATCCATTAATGTGCAAAATTATGCTCCATCTTCTTATTCAATATATATATATATATATATATATATATATATATATATATATTATATATATATAATATATATAATATATATAATATATATATTATATAATATATATATATATATATATATATTATATTGATTATTTTATTATTTATACTAAGCACCGTTCCCGCATAATTCAGGGTGGTGTCAACGCATAATACATATGTAATAATGCGATTGTTCATGGGAAGAATATAATGTCAGAAGGGGGTTCCCAGCCCCAACAGCCATGCGAAGATAGTCTTCATATTTACCAACTGCGTCGAAACATCCCATCCACAAGTAGACCAGAAATTAATTATAGCGTAGCTTCTTGATTTGTAATTCCAAATGTTGTGTTTTTATTCAATTTTGTTAAAAGACCTGATGATACAATTTTTTTGCTCCTCACTTAAACAATTGCTTTCCCCAATTTACATTATTTACATTAAAATTAATAAATTTTGAAAAAAGAACTTAGATTAAAAATTTTGTAGCTCCGCTTTAGTTCGCTAAAAATGTTAATTTTGTTTTATTATATATTATGATTTTCATTTTAAATTTTTGATTCAATAAATTAAAATATTTTATGAAGATTTTGATTAATTTTGGTAGCTACCACTTAATAATAATCTGATCTTAACATCTTCCCTCAAACAGAAATCCTTCTAGAACTTTATGAAGTAGTTCAATTGAAGTTTTTAAGGCTTCGTTCTTAGTGTCTGAACGAATTGTACTCATTTCTTCTTTTCTTTTTTTCTCTTTTCTTTTTAATGCATCCAACTCCGACGACAGTCAAATTTAATATATATTTAAAATATATTATATACTATACAATTTTGTAGTCGCACACCACTCTAAATGAGAAGATTACAGCCTCAACATCCTGATGCAAGGAAGACAGTCTCGCACGATCCATATATTCATCGCACGAGATGTAGGTTAATAAACGCACAATTCCAGAGAGTTTTATTTATCTCCTTCAAATTCCAAAACATCCATAAAAAATATCCAAATCTAAAAAGCTAATCTGAAAAACCTAAATAAAGAAAAATGGGAAATACGAAATCAGTTACATATAATTTTTAAAAAGTAATTAAGCTGTAATTAAAAATTCATTAGTCGTATTTCAATATAACAATATTATAACAAATATAAAAATGTTCATTTATATCATTAATCATATCAAAAATTTTCCAATATTATAATTCACATTTTTATTAAAAATAATAAAAGTATTAATTATAATATTATTATTAATTAACAAATATATCAAAGATAATTAATAAATATATTTCAATACAATATTTCATCAAACATCTTTATTTTTAAAAACAATAAAATATTACAAAAGATTATTATTATTATTATTATTATTATTATTATTATTATTATTATTATTTAAAGTATGAACAATTCTTTACCTTTGATCCAAGTAGGTGGAAAAAGTTTTAAAGTGAGAGATTCTTTTGTCTATCTCACTAATCTCTAAGCTGCCTTTATATTTAAAAATTTATAATTAAAAGGAAAAAAGAAAAGTCAATATACACATTTGCATATTACATGATATATATATATTATAATATATATAAAAAATAATATGGCAAATAGTGCATATTATAAATGTTTCACTTCTTTTAAGAAAAAAACTCTATCTTAATATTTTCGCGCCTATACGACACTACTTAAAAGGAGCTATTCCATTAGCTTTTTACTTAAGCAGATCTCAGGCCCAAACAAACGACTTTTCTCGTGGTCCAACCCTTTTTAAAAAATCGTATCCCTCCAAAACCCTCTTTAATCTCTCTAAACCCCTAAAAGTTTCTCCCTCTCATTCCCTCACCATTCTCTCGGTCTCTCTATCCCTTTCCCTGAAGTGAAGTCTTAAAATGGATTTCTTGGAATAAATCTAGATTTAATCTAGATTGATTCCTAGATTTAGGAATAGATTTAGGAATGGATTGATTCCTAGATTGATAACTCTGATTCACAGACCTATTTCAACACCATGGCGCCAACTTTTACGATCCAAAGCGTAAAGAAACGGTGACTCAGGTCATAAAAAAGATATTAAGAGGAAAGTTAGTTAAACAAAAACTGTTGCAAGAGAGCCAATGTTTTGAGATAGTGAATTTCGAAACAGAGTTTGTTATTTGAAATATATGTTTTATTTTCAAATCAATAAAGAATTATTGATTTTATTTAATGAGAAAATCTAAATTTATACAATTAAGGACTCGTGCCTCAGAAAATAAAATTCATAAGGATTTTTAATTCTAATAATACTATAAACATATAATTCAAAAATAAATGCAGAAAGGGCATTAGTCATGTAGAAAGGTTATTAGTCCAAGTTAGCAATGTTAGAATATACTTCCACTTCTTGAGAAGTAGATTGCCTATATGGAATAGGTGGTGGCATCGGAGGTTTGGGTATTAATGATTGTCTAAATTTTATGGGAGGTTGTACCAAGGGTTCAATTTCAATTTGATTCTGTGGGGTATTTTGAACTGGGGTTACCTCTAATGGAAGGGTTGACATGGGTATATTATTCAACGGAATATCTTGGGGTTCTTCATTTAATTCTTTCAAACATTTTCTACACAATGCTTTTCTATAAGACCAAGTCAAATAAATAATCACTATGATGAAAATGAATAAAATAACACTAGTAGTTCCTCCACCGATATATGGGATTAGTTTAACTTGAGAAAGATAAGGAGTTAATGGGTGGATGGTATTATTAATACTGTCTAGTCTCTTATTCCACTGAACTTCTTTCATTATTTGAAACTTTGGAAATATTGCTGCAGAGATATTTGGCAAAGCAACATGAGTTAAAAAATTAAACAAAACTTTATCGGATTGAGCAATTAATGAAGTTAATGAAATATTTTTCTCTAAATGAATGGGATTTTTAAATTGATAATTAGCAGAGGTAAAAGTACAACCATGAGGAATATTGAAAATAAAATTATTTATATGCTGTACAGAATGGGGTCTTTCGCAGGAAATGGAAGCTCTGATTTTTTCTGCAAAAGATATAATAGTAAAATGTCCTAGGGTTACTGTAAAGGGTTCTTTAGATTTAAAGATAGTTATAGGACATGATGAGAAATTAGTAGTATAGTTAAGCAAAAGCGAGAGCAAGCATGTTTTGTCATCAATGGATGTAAAAGGTTGTGATTGAGGGCAAACCGCTGTTTTCCCTATGTTGCGACAATAGTCGTGAACTGAATTTCGCAAATAAGTATATTTTCTCTGACCATAATTAACGAAAAGATAATTATTCGGTGTATTATACATTATTCGAACGGACGTTTCATTAAATGGAATGAATGTTGGAATGAATTAACTATATGAGAATAAAATTTCTCATTTGAAATGAATGGAATTAGTGTAATTAATTCAAATGGATTAGTCGTTGATTTTATAGTCCATGAGTATGTCAAAAATGAATGAATGGTATGTTGTTGCTTCTAATGGTATGATAGGATGTAGTTTTGTGGTTTTTGTCATTTCTAGTATGTATGGTAACAAAAAGATGGGTGAATAAAGTTGATCATTAGTTATCTTGTTTTTAGCTAATTGTAACGAGGTGATAACTAATTGATGTATCATTGTAAAACTGTTAACTGAATGTTCAACTAATGTAAGTAATGATTTGATACTACCTAGTTGATTAAGTATGTTGTGGGTTGCTAGTGATCTGTTTTGAAATTCAATTAATTTTTGTAGGTTAATTTGAAATTCTGACAGTGTTCGGGTATTTGACTTCAACTGTTCTTTAAGCTCATTAACTAATAAATTTGAAGTACTCGCAAAATTTCCTAATATATTAATCTTTTTTCTTAAAAATTTAATTTGTTTATCAGTAGCGGTACCAAATAAAATATTAAGAATATCTCCTCCCAATTCGAAAGCAGCTCTTTTGAATCTTGTTTGGGAGTTAACCCATGGTAGGCTTTTAATTTCAGCTAATTTAAGGGATATTACTTTAGTTCTAATTTTAATGAGTTGAAATTCCCATTTATGCGCTCTTTGATTTATAGAAATATTAATAAAATTATCATTAAACGCAGGCAAAAATTTATTTTTTAAAGTATCTATCATTTTAATGGTTCTATAAATAGTAGTTTTAATTTCTGATGGGCATTCTAAAGATACAATCAAGTCAAGATATCCTTCTATAAAATTTACTTCACCGGAGTGATACAAAATGATACCTGGCAGTACTCTTGTCTCTTCATTAATGTTAGTGGAGATGGATAAGACTGCAGGTAAAAGAAGTAATGCAAAAACTGGACGTAACATTTTCATTACAGTCTGAAATGATTATTACTTCGATTGTAATAAATGAGGGTCGCCGTTTTATTTAAAGTAAAATTAAAATAATTAATAAAATGATTTAAATTCTTTTTTAAAAGTTACCTATGAATTATACTAGAGTTACGTTAATTTTTAAAATTCAAAATTGAACTCAAGTTTGATATGGTTTTCTGATATAATTTAATAATTGAAATCAAATAATTAAATAAAATGAACTCATAAAATGAAATCAAGGTTTATTGGATCTTGGATAATAATACTAAAGATAAGTAATGTTAAAACATTCTGATTATATAGTTAAAATGAAAATTAAAATAAGTAAGCTTTAAAGTGAAAACTTAAAAAGTTATAGCATCGGATTTATGAAAAAGTTTAACTTAGTATTAATAAATAGCATATATATAGCATCGAGGCTAATTATATTAATAAAAAGCGATCAGGCTATCAATATTAATCAAAGCGTAATTAAGCATAAGGCTAATTCTGAATTAAAATTCAATAAAATAAAAGCAGCTAATTATATAGCTTAAGCTAATACTAAATTTAAAATAATTAATAAAGATTCTTAAATATTAAAATAAACAATCTGATTATATTTTTATAACTCTAATATTAAAAAAAAAATTTTCGATTTTTATTTGTTTTTCTTTTAAAAATAAAAAATAATAATAAAAAAAACATGTTACTAATAAAAAATAAAAGTATATAAACGTTTCTTAAAATGAATTTTTTCTATTTTTTTTATGGTTTTTTAGTTTCAAAAGAAAAGACTGACCCCTGGGGGCAAAAAAAAATTTTCCGAATTCGTAACGGACATAATAAAAATATTGGAAATTATACTTAAAAAAATTAAGAGTAGAAAAGTGTAAACATGTGTTTTGTGTAATATATTGTAATAGAAATATAAAAACTTAAACCTAAAGGTTATAAACACAAGTAAAATAAAAATTAAGAATTTATTTACAAAAATTTTTTACAATCTAAGAGATTTTAACTCTTAGGAGGCAAGTAGTGGAGCGTATTTCCTCTTCTAGTCATCTCTAATGGCAAAACAACTGGAGGTCTCTTTAACACTGGTTCAGACGACTCTTTTGTTGTTTTATCAGTTCTTGGTGATCTTGGTGGTAGAGGTGGAGGAGATTCTTGCTCTCTTTGCCTTGTTTGGCTTCTTGTAACCCTTGGTTCCACATCCCTCGGACCTCTGAATTGCTGGTGAGGTCTGTACGACGGATCTTCTTTTCTATCATCTCTTGGGCCTTCAGATGTTGATAAATCCATTATTTCTTCTGGAGGTGTTACCTCATCATCTTTGGGAAGTGCTTCAGAACTTGGCACATTATCCCCTACAGTTCCATCTGCAAGTGGTGTTACCAAAGTATCCTCTTGTACTTCTGCAATGACAGGTGTTCCTCTTGTTCAAAACTGTCTGAAATATATGAATCTTCTTGTCTGATTGGTGATAGAGACGGTCTATATCCTCTTACTTGAGTTCTTGTTTGTGGAGTAGAATTAATCAATCTACTTCCTTGAGGAGTATCAGGTATTCTTTGATTACAAGAAGTTTGTGTTTCTACTACAGGATTCTTTTGTTCTTGTGTTGAATCCTCTGATATAGGTATAACATTTTGTTCATCATAAAAATTAGGGGGAATCCAAGAAGAAGTGGTTGGAGATTCTTGATCATCTACCTGTCGATCTACTTCTTCAGGTTCCATACTTGTTCTTTCTGTTGTAACTTTCGGGGAATCCAATGTTTCTGAATTGCATCTGGATTCCAAATCTCATCATTATCAAATGAAAAATGAGATTCTGTAATCTTTTCTACTGGAATTATCTTTACATTATCCCGGTGAACCGGAAATAATTTTGTTGAATTTAAACAAGAAAGCATAAGCTTATTTGGCTCCTTTATTTGATTTACAATAAAAGGTCCTTCAAATCTTTTGTTCAATTTAGAACTTTGTTCTGGTTTCTTTACAGCATTCACAAAAACATAATCGCCCACTTTCAATTCTCTTTGAGTGGCATGTTTGTGCTGTTGTTCCATAGCTTTAATTGTTTCTTTTTCTAGACTTTCTCTTGCTAAGTCTCTTATTGCTTCCATTCTTTCCACTACGACATCTACCTCATCTGATATGAATTTTCTATTTTCCGATTTATTTGTAAATGGAGAGACATAATCAGGCATCTCGTAGGGAAGTCTCTTTATATATCCATGCAGGACGAAATGTGGAGAAGATCCAATTGATCTATTATACGATGTATTAATTGCTATTTGAGCAAAAGATAAGTATTTTGACCAATCTCTATGATTATCCTTTACGAAATGACGGAGGAAATTTTCAATATCTGCATTCAATCTTTCAACTACACCATTTTGACTTGGTTTGTAGGGCAGAATATTAACTTTTTTTATCCTCCAAGCTTTACACAGCTCTTTGAACGCAGCTGATGTGAATTCTGGGGCATTATCTGAAGCTAGTATTTCTGGACTAGAATGCCGACATATCACTCTTTCTTGTAAAGCTTGAGCAAATTCTTGACTTGTTCTTGATTTACAGGCAACTAACTCGCAGTAGCGTGTTAAAACATCTCGGAAAACGAGAATGTGTTTGGCTCCTGAAATCGAACATGTGGGAAGTTTTCCTATACTATCCACGTGTACTCTAGAAAACGGAGTATAAGGAAGAGGCCATCTGTTAATTTCTGCTTTTGGAGGCCTAGGACCTTTAACCTTAGCACAGGAAACGCACTGAGAACAGTACTCCTTTACTAACTTACTTAGGTGAGGAAAAACGTATCTCTCTCTAACTCGTTTTTCAGTCCTCTGTTGTCCTCCATGCCCACTTCCAAGTGAAGAATGGCAATGATCAATAACTGAGTAGATCATGCTATCTGGGACCTGTATTACATAAGGTTCCTTTCTGGTTGCATAGTACAACACTTTCTTATGGAAAATATGTGGATAATTAACTAATTCTTTTAATCTAGGGCAATTTTCTTGTTCCCTATTGAAAGTTTCTTTCGTTAGAATAAAATCTTTTCTTGGTAGCACCGGCTTCTTTTCTCCTTTAAAGAAATAAACGTTTGGAGCTTTTGCTGGATGTCTACTCAAAAATCTGGCGGTATATTAGTCTTTCCTGTCGTATACCTAATAGTTGGTGAAAACTATTAACAAACAAAATTCCAACGGGCTAGGCGTCCCGTTTGTTGTTTGTTGCGAAATATAAAGCAAAGAGGTTGGTTATCGGTTAATATAGTAATGGGGTAACCAAACACTGTATTCTTGAACTTCTGTAGTGAAAAGACAACAGCTAAACATTCCTTTTCTATAATATCATAGTTTAGTTCACTGCCTCTTAACACTCTTGAAACAAAGGACAATGGCTTTTCTTTGCCATCGTCTGACATTTGGTAAAGAACTCCCCCTATTCCATAGTCGCAGGCGTCTGTACCTATAAAAAATGGCTTGGAATAATCTGGGAAAGTCAACTGAGGTTGCACCACAAGCTTCTCTTTAAGAGCTCAAATGCCTTTTGGTGTTCTTCCTTCCATTCAAACTTAACATTCTTTTTTATTAAGTTATATAATGGTTTCGCAATTAGTGCAAAGTCACTAATTAAAAAGCGAAAATAACTAAAAAATCCTAATAAGGATTGTGTTTCTTTAACACTTGTTGGAGGGACGAAACTCTTCATCGATTCTATCTTCGCTGGATCTGGTGAAATTCCGTCTCTTCCTATCTTGAATCCTAAATACAAAACCGAAGTTTGGAGAAAATGACATTTAGTCAATTTAACTCTCAATTTATTTTCTCTAAACGCAGTAAAAACTTTCTTTAAGTTTTCAAAATGTTCTGCCTTATTTTTACCCATGATTAAGACATCATCTAAATACACTTGGGCAATAGGTCCTAATAAATGGTTCAACGCGACTTGCATTGTCCTAGCATAGGTACTTGGGGCATTGCGGTGCCCAAATAATAATCTGGTTGGGCAGAATAATCCTTTCCTGGTACGGAAAGCCATTAATTTCTGTGTTTCCTCCTCGACTTCGAGGAATGATAAGCGTCGATTAAATCACAACTAGTAAAAATCGTACTACCTCCTAAGGACGAAAATATCTCGTCTATTGAGGGCAATGGGTACACATCTGGGACGCTGAAGGAGTTCAGGTACCTATAGTCTATACAGACTCTTGGTTTATTAGAGTTTTTCTTGGCCAACAACAGTAGAGGTGAACTATGTGGCGAATAGCAAGCTTTAATATATCCTTTCTTTAAAGCTGCATCTGTAAAATTATCTATGTCTTCCAGGTAGCGATGTGGAAGACGATACTGTTTTCTAAAAATGATCTTTGGAGCATCTGGGGTAAGTTCTATTTCAAACTTCTGTATAGGACATACAGGAACTGCATCATCATCTAGAGCAATAACGTCCTTGTATTCCATTAACAAATCCAGAAGTTCTTCTAAATGCTCAGGTTTCTGTAAAATAGAAACATCTGCTTCTTCTTTACTTAAATTTTCTGTTACAATCTCTCTGTATGCATTTTTCAACTGCTTATCTGATAAATTTTCTGAGCAGGTTACTATACAAGTAGAACCTATTTGCTTATTTTCTGTAGCAGTTGCAGTTTTATTAAAATCTTCTTTTTCAATGAGTTCTAAAATAGGATGACATTTACCTATATATTTATTTTTTCTTAAATAAAAAGGTTTGTCACTTAAATTAATATAACTTAAAATAACTTCATTGTTTCTAACTGGGCATACAGAATTTGCAAAATATAATGGCCCTAAGGAAAAAGCAGGTGTTATTAAACACTTCTTTTCCAGTTTCAAATCTCTTTTATTCTCAGGTCTGACTTTCAGATAACCATAAGAATGAGCAGGTGCCATTGTTTCTTCTATTAATAGCAATTGAACTTCTATTTCTTCGTCTGCTATTAAAGGTCCTTCCTCTACAGGAGGAAGTTGTGAATTTTCTTTGTTCTTTTGACGAACAACAGAATTTTCATTTATTTCTGTCTTGGTAGGCTTCTTCAATGGGCCTGTAGTAATTTCTGTCTTTGTAGGCTTCTTCAATGAGCCTTTAATAATAACTTTCTGGGTAGGCTTTTCAAGAATGGAGCCTTTATTAATTAATCTCTGTGTAGGCTTTTCAATGGAGCCTCTATTAATTTCTGGTTTACAATTATCACTGTAATTGTTTAATTTAAACTTATTATTCCTATTGGAATCTTTTCTATGATTATTAATCATTTTATCTTTCTTAGTTATCTTTTCATATTGATTCATGAGAAAAAAGCTTCCCAATTTGGCAAAGATTCTGACTTTAATTTCATGATTCTCTTCTTTAAGATTTATATGCGATGAAGAAAGGTCTATTGTTATAGGTAAGTTAGCTAAAAGACTAGTACCTAATAATATTCCATTCCAAGCTCCAGTACTTCCAGTCTTACACACTAAAAAGGTAACTGGGTAATACTGTTGGTGTAGTCTTAGAAGTAGATCAACTTCTCCTATAGGATGGATCATCTGAGTTCCAATCCCTTGGACTATAATACTAGCCTCTTTAAGAGACAGTTTAAATCTTCCTTCTCTTTCTATTTCTTTTAATCTATCCAACGATATCAAACAGGTTGTGCTCCTAAATCTAATAGGCTATGCACTTCAACCTCGTTCTGACCTTTTGTTGGAGTCAAAAATATTGACAAAAAATAATGACATCCCAATTTTGGGGGTCTAATTCCTACACCAAAGAAGCTAGAGGTTACTATAACACCTCTCTTCTTTAAGCTTGAAGTATTATCTTTAATTACTGTTCTATTTACCATTTCTTCATTTAAATCTTTGCCTGGAATCAAAAATTTTGTTCTCTTTCTGAGAGATCTGGTTGAAAAAACTGTTCGTTCTCTTCTTCTTCATCTTCAGCTCCAGATATTTCTTCATGTTCTGGATCTGCTTGGTGATTAGAAATCAGATGAACGCGAGTTGTTTTCTTAGGACTCTTACCTTGATGGCTACGCTCATTCTTAGAGTAAGAGTTTGTCTTTCTAGTATTTGAATCATTTTTATTCTCGACTCTTCGAGCTTTGACCCCATTATCAAAATCAGTGGGGTTATTATATGGTATTACCATATTATTTTCATTATTATTTTCATTTTCATTGGGGATCCACACAGGTGCATTCTTGCAATTTAGACGTCGTAAACCCCTGGCGTGGATATTCCAACATACTCTGGCAATATTGGGGTATTCCATACCACATTTCTTAGAATTAGATTGACTAGGAAGTATTCACACTTTTAGGCAGTAGTCCATGGACTTTATCTCTTTACTGGAGAGTTTTTTCATCACTCCCTTATTAGGTCTGATATTTGGAGAAGGGCTTGTCCTTTTTCCTGAATTTCTAGAAGTATTCTTTTTATTCCTCCATTCCATGCTCTTGTTCTTCATGGAAGGGTTATACACAGTTCTTTCTTTTCTAACTTCACTATTATTAGTGCTATTATTCTCTGTATAGAATACTCTAGCTGTATTTCTTCTATCTTGTTCTGCTCTATGGTTAGTTTGGAACAAGGCACCTTCTTCTATTTGACTGAGTTTCTCCAAAATTTCTACGAAACTCAAGTCTGGATTAAAGACTTTTAAAACTTTTTCTCTAAGTCTTCTATAATCTCTGAGTTCTTCCATACTCTCTAAAATCTTAGTCATAATTAAGATATTTATTTGTTGAGAAGTAAATCCAAAGGAAGTCAGGAAGTCTCAATATCAATGAGTTTTTTCTGATATTCCCAAAGGAGATTCTTCAAGTCCAACATGAATTCAGTAAGAGTTACATGTGGTCTCCTTTGAAATTTCATGAACTGTTTCAATAAACAGAAGATTGTCTCGGTTTTTTCTGGTTTGAGAAAAATCTTCAATTGAATTAAAAAGTCTTCTAGGGTCTTGCACCTAGAAAAGCTGCTATCCTTCAAGATATATTGGCGGGCCTCGGATGTGAAATCAGAAGAGATTGTGGTCTTAGCATAGTCTATTTTCTGTCGTTCAGTTATTAGGCCTAACGTACGTATCTTCTCTTGTAACGTAGAAAGGTAATCTTCAAACTTAATTCCCACCCAAGCTTGTGTCTTGGTATTTCTTCCATACAATTTTAATTCTTTAGGCAATTCTGGTAATGGAGGGGCATACGCAGCGTTTGGATAGTATCCTCCATAAGGGGGTCCATATGGATATGGATTGTAACCAGGTTGCATTGTAGGAAGGGGTTGTTGCCAACCTGTGTAAGGTGGCTGCATATTTAAAGGATTATTTAAAGTATTTTGGGATGGTCCCCACGGATTCTGAGGTTGTCCTCCATATAGAGTATCACTTGCTTGGGTCTGTCCCCACGTTCCACTAAACTCACTTCTATTGTTAAATATTTCTGTTTGGCCATTCCAGGAAGGGTAAGTTTTCTTTTTATTTGAAGGGGGAGTGGCCCCCGATGCATTTAAATGTATATTAAAGGTATTGTCCAAAACATTCGTCTTTTGGAGCACCTTAGGTATTCTTGCTGTATTTTCTGTATTTCCTGGTTGATGCCAGTCCCAAGCTGTTCTCTGATTTGGGTTTAACGACATTGTATCAATGTTAGAAGGAGGTAGATATACTGGAGGAAGTCCCATATCCTTTTGTGTGGGTTCCCTTATCTTGGGTTTTGCTCCTGTATTCTCTTCTGTTTTCTGTTCATCCGTAGTCTTCACTTCTGTTACATCATGTTCTTCATCTTGAGTAACATCTTCTGTATTGTCTTCTTTATTTGTATCATCCATGTCCTCATCCTTGTTCTCTGTTGAATCATCATTTTCTAAGTCTGTATTATCCCCTTCGGCTCCTCCTGAAGCTCCATTAGGGTCAACTGGTCCGGCTATAGCCCTTTGAACCAGGTAGCAGAGAACGAGAAACAATGTCGAAAATACGAAGACGGTAAAGACTATTGGTTCAAGCATAGTCATGATTAATTCAAGTTAATCAAATCAAAAAAAAAAACTAAGTTCTTAAACTGTTTCTAAAAATTTAAAAAAAAACTAAAGTCTCAAAAATATTTTTTCAAACTTTTCAAAAAAAAAACACTAAGTTTTCAAAAATATTCAAACTGTTTCAAATATTTTTTCAAAAATTTTCTATGTTCAAAGAAAATATGTAAAGTTCTATTTAAATTCAAACAAAAGAATTTTAGATCAATATTAACTTTTAATTAAATAATTAAAATTATTTTATTCGATTTTAATTATTAATTACTGTTTAAAGTAATTAATTTAAAAATTAAATTTAATTTAATTTTAAGACAATTTAATTTTAATTTAAAAATTAAAATTTAATCACTTTAATTCAATAAAATAATTTTCTTTCAAAATTATTTAAAAAATATCAAAGGTCTATTGATAATTATATTTAATTAATTCTCTGTGATTAATTAATTAGAAACAAACTATACCCTTTTCCTAATTCAGTTGTTCCTTAAATGTTAAAGGTCAACTTATTTGTCAAAGGTGAACTATTGTTCTTCAAACTTCTTCAAAGTTCTTCAAAGTTCTTCTATGTTCTTCTATTAAATATTTTCTAAGTTGGAATCAATCAATTCATATACCAACAAATTTATTTTTCCAATTCTGCTATAAATTGTGGCTTTTACAATTTCTGTTGCAGTAGAATAAATTTTTAAAATATTTTAGGTCAGAAAATAAATTTCCAATTTTTCTGTAGCTAAATATAACAATTCTGTTATTTTTTAGGTCAAAGAAAACAATTTCTAATGTTTTTAGGTCAAAAATACATTATTTTCTGTATTTTTGGTCAATTTGGGCAATTTGACCTTTCGTGACCTTTGGTGACCTTTCGTGACCTTTGGTGACCTTTTGACCTTTGGTGACCTTTCGTGACCTTCGACCTTTCGTGACCTTTAGTGACTTTTTGGTGACCTGGTCCTAGTGACCTTTTCTGGGTGGTCTGGGTCTTGTCCAAAAGGTTTTACCTCACGTTGCTCCTTATCAATCGATTGCTTGCGTTAGATTTCTGATAATTTTTTAAAACTTATCTTTAATTCTCTCAATACGCCTAAAAAAACGCAGCTGGCAAGCCTCACTAAAAAAACGGGTTTTAAAAAAAAACGGGTTAAAAATAAACGAAATCGCAATTTTACCACCTAAAATTCGCGGGACTACGTCAAATATAATTAGTAAATAATAATAATGAAAGATAATTAATAATTTATTATTAATAAATAAAAATGATATATATATATATATATAATAAACGATGTATGTCTATTGTATATGCAAGAGAATAAAAAAGCGCAGAAAGGAAAAGGAATGGGGGGAAGAACTGGGAGGAGAAATGAGGGTCAGGTGGTGGTGCAATCCCTCACTCCTGGAGGCGATATCCCTTTCCCCTGAATTTGATCTCCCACTCAATGACAATCTCCCTTCCCTCCGGATACTCCAATTCAGCGACAAATTTTTCCCTTCCCTCCAAATACTCCTTACTCTTACCCCTTTACAAATTTGATTCATACGCTATCTTGAATGAATATAACAAATTTACTAACGCACGTTTTTTGTAACAACTCCTTCTTATGAAGATTTATGCTTTCCTAGCTTCTGTTTTGAGTTTTATCAATCTTTGACTAGCTCTAATTACTTTACTAATTATAATTAACGAATAATTTTTTCACTAAACTGATTGACTAAGTCTATACTATCTTTTAGTCAAATAAAAAAAAATTAATTAAACTGATCTTAATTAATTATTTTAAAGCTATTAATTGCCTATTTTTCTATTGTATTCTCAAAAGAACTTCCATCTAAGGAACTGTACAATAAGAAAAATGCAATTGTTAAATTTTTGTATTATTTTTCTAGTATTTTCTTGTAAGCAGAAAAAAACATAAAATAATGAAAATGAAGACATATGTGTTTGATAAATATTTAGTTTTAATATATTTTTATATATTTTGTCTATATAAAAATAAAATCTTGTTTTTATTTTCACACATTTTCAACAATAAAGTAGCCCTTTTTTCTTCTTATGGCTATTATGATGAATTTTTATCTGTCAGCTTTCTGATGTGATACAGCTTTTCTTTTGCTGTTTTATGTAGTGAGAAGCATTAACACATGCTCTCATTTATTGAAACTTATGCATAATGAGTATAATTGCATATTAAAATCCAAGGATAATAATAAGCCAATACCACTTGCATACAGTTTCCTATCTAAATTACTATTGGAATTTATACAAAGGATCTATAAGGCATAATATGGCCTAATTGACAATATTATGGTATATATTACTTGTATATAATTCCCTAATCTATTTTAAATTTTAGTGTGAGATTTGTTTTGTGTGAAATTAAATTTCTGTACTCACTGTACGTCGAAATGATTTTCCACCTTTAACAGCTTGGCAAAGGTTTAGATTTGGAAACATCTGTTGGTGACAAAGAAGTCACCTCTCTCGGAATGCAATTGGCACTTGTAGACACAGAAGAAATATCCTAGATTCGTTTAAAGCAAATCCCTCAACCGTCCTTTACGGTCTTTTATCTTTGTAGTCGAAATAACGCCTCTACTCGTCGCTAATTGCGAAGTCGGCAATGACCATTGCAAAGAAATGGGAGAAAATTACAGCTTCAATATCCTGTCAAGCTTGAAGCCAGTCTGGTGACTTTGGGGTTCTTTCCCCTATTGTTGAGTCACCTTTTGGAAGGTTGAATAAACGCTACAATTCCAGAGAGGTTTTATTTCTACATCCTATCATAAAATCTTCTAAAAAATTACTTCTAACCAAATCTGAGAAAATACAGTTCTCAAACTGTATCCAAGTCTGAAAAACCTAAATAAAGAATAGGAAATACGATATAAGTAATTTAATCTTTAAAAAATAATTAAGCTGTAATTAAAAAGTAATTATTATCGTATTTCAATTATAACAATATTATAACAAATAAAAATATATTTCATGAATACAATAAAAATCATTTTCAAATAAACACATCAAAATTCTCCAATATCACAATTCATATTTTTATTAAAAATAATAAAAGTATTAATTGCAATATAATAATTAATTACAATATATATTTCAAAGATAATTAACAAATATATTTCAATACAATATTTCATTCTTTATTTTTAAAACAATCAATAAATATTACAAAGTAAAAGTTTTTAAATATTATTATTGACATTACATTAAAAGTATAGATAGTCTTATAACCCCATCCAAGTTGGTGGAAAAGTTATAAAGGGAGAGATTCTTTTGTCTATCTCATTATTCTCTAAGCTGCCTTTATATTTAAATTTTACAATTAAAAATGGAAAAAGAAAACAGTATACAATTTTGTACATTATATAATATATATAATATATAATATATAATATAGTCAAAATAATATACTATATCATGTTTCACTTTGCTAATAAAAACTTCTATCTCAATATAACTCTAACTGCCTCAAGGAGCTATTTCATTAGCTGTTACTTAAGGAGGTCTCGGGCCCAAACAAACGACTGTTCTTGTGTTCCAACTCTATTTAAAACATCGTTTTCTCCAAAACCCTCTTTAATCCCCTACTCTAATCTCTCTCTAAACCCCTAAAGTTTCTCCCTCTCATTCCCTCACCATTCTCTCCCTCCCTGAAGTGAAGTCTCAAATGGATTTCTTATAAATCTAGATTTAAATCTAGATTGATTCCTAGATTTAGGAATAGATTTAGGAATCGATTTAGGAATAGATTGATTCCTAGATTGGGAACTATGATTCACAGACTGATTTCAACACCATGGCGCCAACTTTATGATCCAAAAGTTTTAAAAGTGTTGAGTAAGGTAATAAAAAAAGATATAAAAGCGAGATTTGTTTTTGACTTGTATATTTTAAATATCAACAAACGTTAGTTTCTTGATTTCAAATATTGTGAAATAATTTTACAATATATATATATATATATATATATATATATATATATATATATATATATATATATATATATATATATATATATATATATATATATATATATATATATATATATATATATATATATATATATATATATATATATATATATATATATATAATATATATATATAAAAAATATATATATATATGTAATGGGCAATATTATATATATGTATATATATATATGTATATATATATATATATATAAAGATAAGAAGAAGACACAAAACCTAACAATAATATTTATCAAAAAAACAAAAATA
>JABUQX010001740.1:5000-7500 GCA_015478945.1 Trachelipus rathkii | reverse complement strand
ATATATACTTATATATATATAGTATAAAATTATTTGATTCACAAGTGGATACCAGACTATAATATCATTACTATACATTAACATATGATAGTAATGAGAAACCCGTTGGATGATGATGATGATAATATTTCCTTAATATTACTTTTATTAATTGATTTTTTGTTATTTTCTATTGACGTTGCATAATTTTTTTTTTTTTTTTTTTTTTTTTTTTTTTTTTTTTTTTTTTTTTTTATTTCATCGTTATTCAAATATCTAAGATGGGAGGGGGAGACCCTTCCTTTAGTGCAGATTTTATGTAGTTTAGTATTTGTTATATTATAGTTGTAGACCACGTGACCTTGGACACGTTTCTAGCTCCTTTACATCACATAGTGGTTTTTTTTTGTTTATATATATTGATGCGATGTTTTTTCCTTCGTTTAGATAGAATTAGGAGGGGTGGAGTTCAGCTGCCCCAGACCCCCCAGCGACTCCATTTGCAGGTAGGTCGTAAACCCGCCGACAACTGTACATCTTTGCGATTTACCATTCGGTTACCTATTGTTTGATTATATTTAAAATTTTAAACTTTTTTTAAAGTTTAATTGTGAATTATATATATATATAACTATTAAATATATAATATATAAATATAATATTCTTTTTTATATATTATAATTAATATATTATAATATATATATATATATATAATAAAAAAAAGAATATCTGTTATAGCCGTCATATGTATCTTAAAAACTATTAATGCTACAGTAAAACGGAATACATTGCTGGAATGCTGGTCCAAAGTTTGCATTGGAAATGTAAAAAAAAAAAAAAAAAAAAAAAAAAAAAAAAAAAAAAAAAAAAAAAAAAAAAAAAAAAAAAAAAAAAAAAAAAAAAAAAAAAAAAAAAAAAAAAAAGAATAAATTTTTTGGAATCCTGGTAAAATTTCACATAAGAAAATGTAAAAAAAAATTAAAAAAAAAAAAAATTTATTGTTAATAATTATAGTAATATGATTAGAAGGCCTATTTAGAGACCTTTTATTGGTTACTCGTTAAAATAAATAGACTTTCTATTAAATTTTGCTTTTTTTTTTTTTACTAAAGAATACCCCAAGGGTATACCGCACCGATGGCAGGAGTCGGGGTCTCTCGGCCTTCCGGGGAACTACGGGGTAGGACTAATTCCCCCCCTCCGGGGAGGGTCTCCGGAACCCCCGCTCTTTGGTATTTGGGTGTCGCGGGGGTTCCTCCGCCCCTCCCCTACGGGGTATGGAAAACGTCCCCCCCTATGTTCCCCGTCGGCTCGAGCCCCCTAGTGTGCCGTATAAAGCAAAATTTAATAGAAAGTCTATTTATTTTAACGAGAAACCAATAAAAGGTCTCTAAATAGGCCTTCTAATCATATTACTATAATTATTAACAATTTTTTTTTTTTATTTTTTTTTACATTTTCTTATGTAAAATTTTACCAGGATTCCAAAAATGTATTCCTTTTCGCTGTAGCTATTGTAGTTTTTGAGATTTTTTTTTTTTATTTTTTTTTTTTTTTTTCCCCTTTCTATGCAAACTTTGGACCAGCATTCCAGCAATGTATTCCGTTTTACTGTAGCATTAATAGTTTTTAAGATACATATGACGGACAATCCAAACGCTGACCATATATATATATATATATATATATATATATATATTATATATTATATATATATATATATATATATATATATATAATATATATATATATATATATATATATATATATATATATATATATATATATATATATATATATATATATATATATATATATATATATATTATATATATATATATTTTTTTTTTTTATAAATATATATATATATATATATATATATATATATATATATATATATATATCTATATACATATATTATATATATATATATATATATATATATATCACCCATTCATATAATTATTCACTTAAACGAACTACTTGAATCACTTGTAACTCCATCTCATCTTTTGTCTTATTTTTTATTTTTTATTTTTA
The DNA here is from genome assembly GCA_015478945.1 of Trachelipus rathkii. Lineage (NCBI taxonomy): Eukaryota > Metazoa > Arthropoda > Malacostraca > Isopoda > Trachelipodidae > Trachelipus > Trachelipus rathkii. The sequence continues at coordinate 5,481 of JABUQX010001740.1, read as the reverse complement.
AATTAATGAATCTAACGGACGAATAAGTCATTCAAATTTTCAAAATTGAGCTTCACATTTTTTTATTATTATTATTATTGTTATTATTATTATTATTATTATTATTATTATTATTATTATTATTATTATTATTATTATTATTATTATTATTATTATTATTATTATTATTATTATTATTATTATTATTATTATTATTATTATTATTATTATTATTATTATTATTATTATTATTATTATTATTATTATTATTATTATTGAATTGAAATGTTGTTGTTTGAAGCCATGAATAAAGTCGCAGTTGTATGTTTCATGATTGAATTAAACGGTTGTTTAATAGACCCTTCTTGTGGAATTGCGTTTGTTTCTTTTCATAATTTATTAACTTAATGATGATGTGTGTGTATGTGTGCATGTATATATGTATATGAGCGTATGTATGTGGTTAGTTTGTTTGTACGTTTTTTTATGAAGGAAATTGTTG
>JABUQX010001739.1:30000-66412 GCA_015478945.1 Trachelipus rathkii | reverse complement strand
TATATATATATAAGGTTGCTATATATATATATATATATTTAAATTAAAAGTTCACACCTCACGGGCATAACCCTACTCAAGGAGGGGAACTTCTAGGTAATTTCTACCTAGATCCGAACTAGGATTCGAACCCACGATCTTGCCATGCGACTCGTCGCTCTACCGTTTGAGCCACGGTATAAATTATATATATATATATAAGAAGGGTATATATATATATATATATATATATATATATATATATATATATATATATATATATATATATATATATATATATATATATATATATATGATATATCCTAAATATTTAAACTCAGACACTTGTCCCAACTTCTCACCAACTAACATAACTTCACACCGAGGACTGTCCTCACTCACAACCATAACCTTACTCTTACCTATGTTTACTTTCAAACCCCTCCTTTTACACACCCTATCAATCCTCTCAAACCCTCTTCAGATTCGCCATATTAAACCAAATCATCCGCATATAATAGGTAGGGGACCCTCCATGCTCTTCCATTCTCCATCATTATAACACCATCTGCCACCCCCGACCTCTAATTCTTTTATAACCCCATCCAAAAAGAAATTGAACAACCAAAGGAGACAAAACACATCCCTGCCTCACTGCTATTAATATTAAATCAAAACTTTCAACTCCATTTATTCTTGCACACGCTTCACTATCGTCATACATACTTTTGATTCCGTCCAGAAGCTTAATACTAACACCTGCCATAGAGCTTCCCTATTAATCCTATCATATGCCTGTTGCAAATCCATAAAACCTAAATACAATTTATTTTTCTCCCTCATTTTCTCAATCATTTGTCTCAAGGTAAATTTGATCCACACATTCCCTACCACTTCTAAATGCCACTTGTTCTTCACCAATCACTCGCCGCGCTCTTTCGACCAAAATACCAGCATATATCTTCCCTACAACACTTAATATAGTAATTCCCCTGTAATTCCTACAGTTACCCTTACATAAGGGTACTGTTACTGCCCTTCTCCAATCCCTTGGAACCAGGGTTGTGGAGTCGGAGTCGGTAATTTTGAAGAGGGTGGAGTCGGAGTCGGTAATTTTCAAAAGAGTGGAGTCGGAGTCGGCAATTTTCAGAAGGGTGGAGTCAGAGTCGGAGTCAGTAATTTTGAAGAGGTCGAGGTCGGTAATTTTGAAGAGGGTGGAGTCGGAGTCGGAAAATTTTTGAACCAACTCCACAACCCTGCTTGGAACTATACCCTCCATAAACGCTTTGTTACACAACTTCCAAATACAATCACCATCTCGCCTCCGTTCTTGATCATTTCACTAGTAATTTCATCTATACCTGCAGATTTACCATTCTTCATAGCGAGGGTCCGTCGCGGTCCAGTGAGGCTCAAGGGTGGATTTTCTGACTGTGATGAGTTCTCACTAAAAGTATAAAGGGGGCGGTAAAGCTGGGCTTTCTTTTCAACTTGCGTCATATTCTTCTTCTACTATTCTGTTTCCGGTGCATGTTACGCACCTTACCCCTAGTCTTGGGGAGAGAAGGGGTGATTGATATATATATATATATATATATATATATATATATATATATATATATATATATATATATAATAAGGTAGTTATAGCAATGTTATAGTATATATATATATATATATATATATATATTTAATTTGCAATATTATCAGTTAATATAATTATTTTGTTTATTTTAAAATTGTTTATTCCTAATTTTAAATACAATTATTTACCTATTTAATTTATTTTATTTATTTAAATTTTTCAGTAATTTAATTATTAATTTACAAAATTAAAATTAATAAATGAAATTATTTTTGTTTTTCCTTATTATTTAATTATTATTATTATTATCATTATTATTATTATTATTATTATTTGCACATTTTTAGACTGTTTCTTTCTTATGTTAATGAACATAATTTTGAATTATTTTATGATTTCTGTAACCAGTTTATTATTGTTCTGGTTAATACTGTTAAAATTCTTTTTTTCTTTATTTCGTAGTTTTTAGTTAATTAATTCTGTGGCGTTATGCAAAAGCTGTTTTATAATATTTTAGATTTCTGGAAAATTTGAAGTAAATTTTGGTTTGTTATTAGAAAATAACTCGATGAATCTACCCGACCTGACCTATGCCACTTTATTAAAGAACTTCTTTTAAACAACAACGTATAACAACTGAAAAGAGAGAAACTAATTTTTTTGCACGTAACTTCTGTCATAATGCCCAAAGAATTATTCTGTGCTTAAAATTGTTGGTTTGACAACCTAAATTTTTGTTTGGTATTCAGGAGCTAAATTTTATAATACTCTGAATGTGACTGTATAAAATTGATTATCGCATACTCACATTTTAGAATTATGTATTTATGTAGTTTTTAACTTGCAAAAGATTGGCTTTACAGCAAAGGTTAAGGGGTATAAATTCTGATTTTTAAAGTGCTTTGATATTTGATATTATTTACATTCAGTTGTTAGCTGCCAAAATTTTAACTAATGGTTCTCTGTTTTGTCACAAGAGGTAGCTAGCTGCAGGTTCTCTTTCCTATTTATTCAAATGACAAAAGAATTAATTACAGTTCGCTGGACCAGCCACGAACCGGTAACAGCTTACTACTGTTTACATCTTATTCTCTGGTGGACATTTGAATTTTATGACTAATGAGAAAAGTGTTATACCAAAGTGCCAAACTTTAATTAAAGAAAGCTTTTGTAGAATGGAATCTTTAAAAAATATATTTTGAGTCTGGGGGGATAATTATTTATTTTGATAATTTTTTTTTATATATAACTGATTTTTAAATGTGGCATTCAAGTTTTACTAACTATGATTTTAAAATTACCTAATACTACCTCTGGACTACTTTATTTTCACTATATATTAAAATCCTTTTAAAATTTTTTTGGCTCTCGTTGTCTCCACCAAGATTTTTTTTATTTTCCTCCAGCTCTGCATCCCTGGTTAGGATCCAAAATTTTGCCTGATTTAAATAAGTAGTTACCAGCATCCAAAATTTGGGTATAACTTTTAAATAATTAAAAGTTTAGCAATCGATGGAAGGATAAACTGAAAGCTTAGTGAAACAGTGTTGACGAGAACCAGTTGTGCCTGAATCAATTTTTTTTTTACTTTGAGGATGATCCTCTGTCACAACAAGCGGTGATTCAACCCTGAAGGAGGCACCTATCTTATCTTCCTGTAAGTGATATTTGATTTTTCTATATATATATATATATATATATATATATATATATATATCTGCCCATATATATATATATATTATATATATATATATATTTATATATATATATATATATATATATATATATATATATATATATATATATATATATATATATATATATATATATACTTTATTTGGTTTCATTTCGCCCCTGGGCCCACCTCAATTGAGGGCCACGCTGCCTCCTCTGGGCGATTCCACAGGTCGAGTAGAGAAGTTATAGAAAAATCGGCGCGGGGGGCGTCGAGAGCAGGGCACCCAGAAGGAGGTGCCTGTATTGTGTTTGGGAATTGTGACATCTGGCAAGTGGGGAGGTGACGTTGTCTAGTTTGAATCTATATTTATATTGCACGAGCCCTGGAGGTGACCTGATCTGCTCCGGGCGATAATGATTTGGCCTCTTCTGACAGCGTTTCTTCTAGGGAGAGCTTTGGGAAGGGGTGCTTAGTAAATTGTTATGTAAGGGTTTAGATATGTGTTGTTAGGGTGGATATGTGTAATCCATGACCTATTGGGAGGGGAGGAGGAATTATGTTGTATGTGTTGTAATAGAATTGAGTTGGTGAAGAAGGGGATTTTAGTCTTTGTCGAGAGGGATTGGAGAGAATTTGGTGACAAGGGTGGGATGGATTGGTGTGTTTTCTGATAGACTAGAGTCCCCACCATCTCCAGGTGTGTGGAGATGGGAGGATGAAGTTTCATCGTGTAAATGTTGGATTGGGGTGGTATATATAGCATATATATATATATATATATATATATATATATATATATATATATATATATATATATATATAAGTATATATAATATATATATATATATATTAGTGATGGACGATTAATCGTCATCGTCATCGTCATCGGCAAAATCATCGGCATATTTTTTTAAATCGTCATCGTCATCGTCATCGGCAAATTTCGCCGATTATTTTGCCGATTAATTGAACAAATATTAAGAATTTTAAATAATATTAAAACTCAATAATGAGAATAATAATAAAAATAATAATAATAATAATATTAATAATATTAATATTATATATATATATATATATATATATATATATATATATATATATATATATATATATATATATATATATATATTAAGCATATATATATATATGTTATGTTATATATATACCCATTTTGTTTATGGTATGTATGACATTCCAGCGCCTAATGGTTCGCCTTCTGTTATGCGTTCATATCCACACTCATCCTTCCAGACAACATATCATATACACATACTTGTATCCACACCCCTCTTCTAGACAAATATTCACAGACATCCCTATCCCCTTATATCCATACGTGTGGGGAGAAAAATTGCCCACATTGTATGTCCTGCGTGCCATAGAAGGCGACAAAGGACGGTGGTAGTTGGGGTTGGCTGCCTACTATCACTTATCTTTGCCAGGAATGTTAATGCATGCCTCGGAGAAGGTCAGATCGCAGTAAGCGCCCTTCAATCCTCGGCGAAATGTATGAATCGTATCTGTATATGAAATGTCGGAGGAAAAATGTTGAGGAGTTGAGGAGAGAGGTGATGGATGTATTTAGAAAGAACAAATTTGATTTGCTCGCTGTGATGGAAACAAAGATGAAAGGAAACAGAAAATGAGTGGTGTGGTGTGAAATGTGTTCGTGTTGCTGTGGAAAGGAATGAGAGGGGGATAGAAGGATATGCAATTCTGATGAGTGAGTTGTGGTAGAGAGCTATGGTAGATTTTGTGTGTGTGAGTACTAGGTCTAAAGGTTAAATTTAAGTTTGAAAAGGTCAAAATTTGTGTGGTTGCTGACATATGATCCATCTGAGGGTAATGTTGAAAAAGAGTACGATTTTCTGGGATAATCTGAATAATGTTTTGGATGGGGGGAATAGGAGATTCAGTTCATTTCCACATATCTGCCCATTCAAGGATTTTTTTTTTACAGTTGTTATCACCACCCTCACTCACGGGCAGAGCCCTATTCAAGGAGGGGGTGTAGTACTCTCAAACGTACATTCTAGCGCAAATTACGCATATGAGCACAGACGCAGGCTTTAAAGTGTGGAGATTAAATTCAGAAGGAAATACAGAAGATAGAAGAGAATTCCGCAAAACAGTGGTGGTGGGAAAGAAGGAAGAACCACAGCAAACTAGCCTGGAGTTGGTTTATGTCAACACAATACTGTGCGCAGATACAGCACCTATTGTGCTACGAAGACGTCGTAAAGGCGGTGGTACGCGAGTGATAAGTTCCCTCGAGCACATGCCGCCGCTGCTGTACCTATAGGATAGAGATAAAGCAACCAACATCTCCTCGCAAAGATAGAGGGTCAAGGAAACTGAGTACAGAACAGCTTATAAGCCTTGCCGTTGACTCGACCCTGTCCAAAAGCTGGGTGAAACCATAGCCTTCCCCAGATGAGCAGCAATTCACACCATGGCGTGATTAGACCTTTGTATAAAGGAGCAACTGAGAAAGGGAGGAAAGTCTCACAAAGTCTAAACAGAACTTCAGTTCTTTGAGGCCGCCCTAGCAAACGTTGTGATGTGAGGTTTCCACACATTTTTTTGTCATGTTAAGGCCAAGGATGTTTATATTGTCAAAAGGAGAGACAGAACTGTCGAAAGAGACAGGAAAGTTAGAAGATATTTTGGGAGAAGGAGATTTGTAAAAGGTTTTTTAAAGAATTGAATTTCACAAAGTTATTTCTATCCATCAGCGAGAATAAAATCGGAAAGATTAAGACGAGAGGCAATTCCAGAAGTAAAAGTGGGAGTAGAATTGATATGAGTTAAAGAATGAAGGGTCGAGTCATCGGAATACGAGTGGATAGAGTAAGAGATTAATGAAAAGTAGGAATAAAGTAGGAATAAAGTAGGAGATAAGACAGAACCCTGAGGAACACCACTATTGACAGAAAAGAATAAGAAGTCGCCCCATCAACAACAGCCGATATTGAGCGATTTGAAAGAAAGCTAGACATAAGTAAGCAAAGAGAAGGAGGAAACCCAAAGGAGGGGAGCTTGGAGAGCAGTGACGCGTGCCATACTCGGTCAAATGCTTTGGATATGTCAAGCGCCACCACGCAAGTCTCACCGTAGTTCCTAAGAGCGAAACCATAAATCGGTTAATAGGAACGTATATCGCCAGTAGACTTCGTGCAACGAGACTAGTACTGGCGATCGGAATGAGTTTCCAGATGATCTAAGTAAGAAGGGTTTCAAAGATCTTAGATAGAATACAAGTGAGAGCTACAGGGCGATAGTTAGAAGGATCAGAGCGGCTTCCTTTTTTCGGAATAGGTTGGACATGTGAGAGCTTCCAACACTGAGGGAAAGTGATAGTATTGAGACATAGAGAATATAGTTGAGCGAGGGGCCGAAGAGATTAGCCTTTTCAGTTGGAGAATTAGCAACACAATGATCAGATCGAATAAGAGGAGGAAAGGCAGATTTACAGAAGTTGCTAGAGATGAAAGATTTGTCAGTAAGAGAACCATCGCTAAAATAATTTCGGGAGGTTGAACCCCCTGACCCCGTTTACTACAGCCCGCTTTGCTCGTCGAAGAGTATCCCTGCAACGATTTCTAGCTGAATGAAAATTAGCGAGAGTGATAGGAGAACGAGAATTTTTCCTCCCCGCCTGAATGGCCAGAGAACAAGCACGATCGAACCATGGATTATGAGGAAAGAAAGATTTAGTTTTAGAAGGAATGAATGAGGAAAGAAGGATTTAGCTGAAGAAGGAATGAACCTGCTCATCCCATCAACGATTACAGCTCCCTCCTTATCTTTTAAATCTTTATACATCCATCATTATTCCTTACTGAGGTAGCCAATTTGCTATCATCTGCAAACTTGGAAACCTCACATTTAAGTCCCTGGTCTAAATATTTTATACATGTATGAGGAACAGCCACTTGACCTAAGAACAGCACACATGGACCACAAATATCTCTCTCATTTCCATTGATAATTATTATTATTATTATTATTATTATTATTATTATTATTATTATTATTATTATTATTATTATTATTATTATTATTATTATTATTATTATTATTATTATTATTAAGAGACATAAGGAATCAAAAATTTTGATCGCTAAAATAATTTCGGGAGGTTGAACCCCCTGCCCCCCTGTCTACAGCCTTATATATATATATATATATATATATATATATATATATATATATATATATATATATATATATATATATATATATATATATATATATATATATATATATATATATATATATATATATATATATATAGAGAGAGAGAAAGAGAGAGAATGAAATTAAAAAGTTTTTCGATTAAAAGTCATCGTCATCGTCATCGTCATCGTCATCGGTGAAATTTCTGCTCTAATCGTCATCGTCATCGTCATCGGCAAAATTTTTCATAATCGTCCCATCACTAATATATATATATATATATATATATATATATTATATATATATATATATATATATATATATATATATATATATTATATATATATATATATATATATATATATATATATATATATATATATATATATATATATATATATATATATATATATATATATAGTATATGTGTGGTTTGATGGTGCAAGAAGAATAGGTATTTTGGGGATGAGGTTATTAGTAAGGAGGAGGTAATGGGTAGAGTGAGAAAGTTGAAGAATGGTAAATCTGCAGGTATAGATGAAATTACAGGTGAAATGATCAAGAACGGAGGCGAGATGGTGATTGATTGGATTTGGAAGTTGTGTAATAAAGCGTTTATGGAGGGTATAGTTCCAAGGGATTGGAGGAGAGCTGTAATAGTACCCTTATATAAGGGTAAGGAGATAAGGGAACTGTAGAAATTATAGGGGGAATAAGTTTATTGAGGTTGTAGGGAAGGTATATGCTGGTATTTTGGTCGAAATAGTGCGTCGAGTGACTGAAGGATTGATTGGTGAAGAACAAGGTGCGTTTAGGAGTGGTAGAAAATGTGTGGATCAAATCTTTACATTGAAACAAATGATTGAGAAATGAGGGAGAAGAAGAATAAATTGAATGTAGGTTTTTTGGATTGATTTATAACAGGCGTATGATAGAGTTAATAGGAAGGTTTATGGCAGGTGTTAGATATATGGTGCTGGTGGTAGGCTTCTTAATGGAGTCAAAGTATGTATGACGATATGAAGCGTGTGTAAGAATAAATGCTGTCAATGGTGATTGGTTTAGAATTAAGGGGAGTAAGACAGGGTTGTGTTATGTCTCCTGGTTATTCAATTTGGTGTATATGGATGGGTTATGAAAGAATTGAGGTGGGGATGGGAAATGGTGCTAGAAATGGTGGAGAATGGTATTGAGTGGAGGAAGCCCTACCTATTATATGCGGATGATTTGGTTCTGTGTATGAATCTGAAGAGAGTTTGAGAGGATTGGCAGAGAGATTTGACTGGGTAAAAGGAGGGGCTTGAAAGCAAACGTGGATAAGAGTAAGGTTGTATGGTTGTGAGTGAGGACACTCTCAGCAAGAAGTTACTAGATGGTGAGCAAAATAAGTTAAGTAACAGATGAGAAGGGAACGGACGATGGAGAGTGTAGGGGAAAAAGTTGTGAATGGCAGGAAGGTGGCTGGTAATTAAATCGTTGGTGAAATGTAAAGGACCAAGTCTTGAGTGTGCTAGGGTTTTACATGAGGGTGTTACTCAGTTAATACATAGTAGTGAGACTATGGTCTGGAATAAGAAGTATAGATCTAAAAGTTCAATGTTCAGATGGACAACTTAGTGTGCTAGGTGTGGTAAAGAATTGATAGTAAAGAGAATGAACGTATTAGAGATATGGTGTGGTGTGAAGAAAGGGGTAAATGAGGAATAAATGCAAAGTGTGTTGAGATGGTTTGGTCATATGGAAAGGATGAATGATAGTCGGTTGGTTGACGAATGTTTAGTGGCGAGTGTGTTGGAAACCGACCGGCGGGGAGACCGAAAAGTGGATTGAGTCAGTAAACGAATGTTTGAAGGAGAGGAATGAGAGTTTGTAGAGGCGAGAAGAAAGGTGTATAACAATAGTGAATGCTGGGGATTGTGAGGGGGTATGGTTAGGGCCCCACCTGGGCCAAGGGGATGAACTTCACATTGACGATCTACCATAGTGAGGGTCCATCGCTGTCCCATGAAGCTTAGGGTGTATTTTCTGACTGTGATGGGTTCCCACTAATTAATGGTACTGAGGGGGCGGTAAGGCTGGGCTTTCTTCGACTTGTGTCATGTTCTTCTACTGCTTTTCTTTCCGATGCCTGTCGCGCACCTTATTCCCATTCTTGGGAAAATATAAGAAAGTGAAGAAGATATATATATATATATATATATATATATATATATATATATATATATATAGTATATATATATATATATATATATATATATATATATATATATATATATATATATATATATATATATATATGTAGATAAAGAGAATTTATTATTATTATTATTCCCTCCCCAATGGGGTAAGGTACGTAGCATGCACTGACTGGAAACAAAAAGTAGAAGAATGACGCAGGTCGAAAAGAAATGCTCCAGCCTTACCGCCCCCCTTTGTACCCATTTAGTGAGAACTCGCCGCAGTCAGAAAAATGCCATATATATATATAATATATATATATATATATATATATATATATATATATATATATATATATATATATATATATATATATATATATATATATATATATATAAATATATATATATATATATATATATATATATATATATAGTATATATATAGTATATATATATATATACGGTATATATATACGTATATATATATATATATATATATATATATATATATATATATATATATATATATATAAGGTTATCTTATACATATATATATATATATATATATATATATATATAAATATATAAATATATAAATATATATATATATATATATATATATATATTAGGGTATATAATATATATATATATATATATATATATATATATATATACATATATATATATATATATATATATATATATATATATATATATATTACAGAAAATTTAAAAATAAAATATAAATAATGAAAAATACTGTAACGAAATTCGATATTGAAAATATCCTCCATGGTGTTCTCCCAAATTGTCCAAAACTGAAAATAAAAAATGACGGATCTGTTCCCATTATTAATACTTTTTACTTAAATTTTTTGAAAACTTTAGCAGAGGAAACGGATAAACTTTTGTACATGTAAATATAAGCTTTGCATTTAGTTTAATAAAATATTCAAGTACCTAAATTTAACTAGTGAATAAGATAATATTTTTTAACAGGGATGGTGTACAGAATTTGAAAAAAAGGCATATTAAGGCAGCTGGAGTGAAGTGTTTAAATCAATTCAGCTACAGATGTTTAATAATGGCCAATCTTCCAAGCGTAAATGAGGAAACGCAAGCCAACGGAATTTCTTGTGATGATGATGATGAAGATGAATGAATGTAATGCAATGCTATTTATTCCACTTAACAATAATTAAATTACGGTCTTAATAAATATTAGATAAAATTTTTAATAAATTGTTTTTCCTTAAACCTTCGCATATTAATTTAATGAGAGATCTTTCAAATATTAACTGACACTATTTTAAGTGAAGTATGATGGCTAAATCCTGCGTTACATAGTATTTATAAACAATTTTCCATTCTTACAATTCTAATTGATCGCTATTCATGTTCGATTTTAATAATTTACTTAAACTTCTGAAATTTTGGAATCGTGTTATAATTTCTTTTCCATAACGTGTATAATTTGCTTGAGAAATTAGGTCTGGAGGGTGTGTATAATTAAAATATCAAGTATGAATAATGGATGCCTACTCGCAGGACGAACTTCGTCCTCCCATTAATAAGAGTAAACCACATAAGCATCCGGACAATTTTTTTTTCTTAAGCGTTTGAATATTTAAGGAATTAAGATTACTCTGTTATATATATCCGTCGAAATCTCATTTTCTACTTATGTACAACCATCCAAGTATATTCCATTATAGTTACCAGTCATAAGATAAGTAATGAAATTCAAGCCATTAATAAATAGTTGCACCTACCCTTAAAATCATTTTTTCCTATATATATATATATATATATATATATATATATATATATATATATATATATATATATATATATATATATATATATATATATATAAATATATATATATATATATATATATATATATATATATATATATATATATATATATATATATATATATATATAATGTGAGAAACAAGAGCTTCATTGATAGAAATTATTCTAATCACCTGAATTTTTTGCGTATATGTTCACTGGCAACTCTTCTAACTGAAATTACTTGGGTAACATTACATATAGTCACCTTGGTGTGATCAAATTTAACAATCTCTTATTGTGTTGCACAATGCACATAATCAAAATTTAAAACCTTATATATGACATTCTATATTAATTGCAAATTTTAAAGTAAATGCATCGTTATTCATGCCTTTTTTTAAAATATCTTTCTGAAAATAATAAAATTTTCCCGTTCAGCAATTAGCGCACTTAAATTTTAGAAAGGTTTAATTGGAATGCAATGTGGTTTATACCCTTATAATCCATCAGTAACACCCTCACGATATTAAACTTTACTAGAGATGAACTAGATTCCTATTTTTCAGAATTGTATTTACTTTTTCCTTAGAAGAAATATAGCTTAGTGCAGGGGTTCCCAAAGTGGGTGCCGCCGGCACATTTTTTCAATTATCATTAAAATTTTGGAGTTAAGTAGTACAATTCGTTTTTATCATATGGCAGCACCATTATTATGCATCGTCTACTACTTGTCGGCCATTTTGCTTGTAGTCACGTAGTGCGCTTTATCTCTTCAGGCAGGTTCATCTATGAGGAGAGAATTTCTAAAAATGAAAATGCAACTGAAGCTTCATTTATTGTCGGTTTACATATTGCAAAAACTGTAAAACCGCATACTATTGCCGAGATATTAATTAAACCTTGCCTGAAGATGTTGTTAGTTTCATTTTAGGTTCAGATATGGCCAAGAACATTGAAAGTGTGCAGCTATAAAATAACACTATAAGTATGCGAATTAACACAATTTCAGAGACAGTCGAGAAAGAACTTATAAGAAGATTGAAAACGTGATTTTTTTAGTTTACAGCTTGATGAAAGTACCGACCTAGCGGGACTTGCAGTTCTTCTTGTGTTTGTGAGGTACCCATTCGCAATGCAAATAGAGGAGGAACTTTTGATGAGCGAAGTGCTTGAGACTTACACCACTGACGAAAATTTCAATGCTATCGACAAATTTGTACAGGAAAATGGTTTGGAATGGAGCAAGTGTGTGGATATTTGCAGTGATGGAGCGGCCGCAATGGTTGGGAAAACGAGGGGAGCGGTGTCTAGGATGAAACAATGGGCAGAAAACGCCACTGTGCCATGCATCGGCATTTCCTGGCAACAAGAAAGATGCCACAAGATTTTTAAAAGCCGTACTGGATGATGCTGTGAAGATAATTAATCATGCTAAGAGCCGCCCGCTTCAAGCACGCCTTTTAAAACATACCGCCGAAGATATGGGTATGGCTCACTTCCATATCTCGCTGCACACAGAAGTGCGGTGTCTTTCAAGGGGAAAGATTTTAGCCAGACTGTTTGAACTAAACGATGCATTGGTGGTCACATTTAAAGAGCAGTCTTTTTTATTCAAACATTTAGGCTGGGATGGTTTAAACCACATAAAAAAACCAATGGTCTAAACCATAAAAAAACCATGCATAAAATATTTAAAAAATATATTTATTAATAGTTTTCTTTAGCAGGTTGATATGGTTTTCTCAATTTTTCAATCGAAGAGTAACTGAAATGTAATAAAAAATTTCCTGAATTGATGCCCATTTGTATAAATTTAAGAGCAAATTCTCCTCCATTTCATAAAAGTTACCTATTTGATGAGTCTCTGTTGTCAGCAGTGACTCCTTCATCTTGGTACAGATTTCTCAAATAAAAATTAGATGAGAAGGTTATAGCTATATAAAATAGTAAGCATATTGTCAGCAACTTTATCAAATGCTAATGTTGAAGGGGTATTTTCAACTTTCGGACGTGCACAGCAACATTAGAAATAGGCTGGGAACAGCTAAAAGCAGGGAAATTAGGTTTTTTAAGCTAAAATTTTTAATGATAATTTCAGTTTCCTGACTTTAATGATAAATCAAAAAAATCTCTCTTCTCTCTCTTCTTCTTTCTATATATATATATATATCTATAAATATATATATATATATTTATATTTAGTATATAAAGACCATATATATATATATATATATATATATATATATATATATATATATATATATATATATATATATATATCTTTTTCTTCTTCTTTATCTTCCTTCTATTTTTCCCAAGAATGGAGTAAGGTGCGTAACGAGCATCGGAAAAGAAAAGCAGTAGGGGAGAATTATTTTATTACAAGTCGAAATAGGGCAAGAAAGCCCAGCCTTACTCGCCCTCAGTACCATTAATTAGTGATAGAACTCATCGCAGTCAGAAATCCACCCCAAAGCTTCATGGGACAGCGATGGACCCCTCACTATGGTAGATCGTCAAGGTAAGGGTTCATCCGCTGTGTGGGCCACAACCATATATATCATAATCCCGCCATTCACTCCTGTTATACACCTTTCTTCTCGCCTCTACCAAACTCACATTTCTCTCCTTCAAACATTCGTTTACTGACTCAATCCACTTTTTCTTCGGTCTCCCAGCCGGTCGGTTCCCAACACACTCGCCACTATACATCCGCTTAACCAACCGACTATCATTCATCCTTTCCATATCACCAAACCATCTCAACATACTTTCATTTATTCTCTCATTTACCCCTTTCTTCACACCACACAACTCTCTAATACGTTCATTCCTCATTTTATCAATTCTTCTCACACCTAGCACACCCCTAAGATTGTCCATCTGAACACATTGAACTTTAGATCTATACTTCTTATTCCAGACCATAGTCTCACTACTATACAATAACACAGGTAACAACATACCCTCATGTAAGACCCTAGCACACTCAAGACTTAGTCCCTTTACATTCACCAACGATTTAATTGCACCAGCCACCTTCCTGCCATTCACAACTTCCTACTACACTCTGCATCATCCGTTCCCTTCTCATCCAACATATACCCTAAATATTTAAACTCAGACACTTGTTCCAGCTGCTCACCATCTAACATAACTTCACACTGAGGAGTGTCCTCACTCACAACCATAACCTTACTCTTATCCACGTTTACTTTCAAGCCCTCCTTTTACACACCCTGCCAAATCTTCTCTACCAATCCTCTCAAACTCCTTCAGACTCACAGAACCAAATCATCCGCATATAGTATTAGGTAGGGCACCCTCCACTCATCTCCATTCTCCACCACTCTAACACCATTTCCTGCCTCCCCACTCTCGAATTCCTCATAACCCCATCCATATACAAATTGAATAACCAAGAGATATAATAACCTGTCTTACTCCGCTGTTAATCCTAACCAATCACCATTGAAACCATTTATTCTACACACGCTTCACTATCGTCAAAAAAAAAAAAAAAAGTATAAAGAAAGTTTATTCAAATTAACCTATAATGATATAAAAAAAATTAGGAATATATATATATATATATATATATATATATATATATATATATTTTTATGTATTTAAATATATAAATATATGTTTATATATATATCTATATATATATATATATATATATATATATATATATATATATATATATATATATATATATATATATATATATATATATATATATATATATATATATATATATATATATATATATATATATATATATATATATATATATATATATATATATATATATATATATATATTCCTAGTATTCAAATATAAAGGTAAATAAGAATTCATTTGTATATCATTATAGGTTAATTTAGTTCCTAAGAGCGAAAAACCATAAATCGGTTAGATAGGAATGTATATCGCCAGTAGACTTCGTGCAACGAGAGTAGTACTGGCGATCGGAATGAGTTTCCAGATGATCTAAGTAAGAAGGGTTTCAAAGATCTTAGATAGAATACAGAGTGAGAGCTACAGGGCGATAGTTGGGGAGGACAGAGCTGCTTCCTTTTTCGGAATAGGTTGGACATGTGAGAGCTCCCACTGAAGGAAAGTGATAGTATTGAGACATAGAGAATATAGTTTGAGCGAGAGGCCGAAGAGATTAGCCTTTCAGTTGAGAATTAGCAACACAATGATCAGATCAAATAAGAGGGTGAAAGGCAGATTTACAGAAGTTAAGTTAGAGATGAAAGATTTGTCAGTAAGAGAACCATAGGAGGTTAGCGCACTTTCCTTTGATGAAAGTCCGCTTTGCTCGTCGAAGAGTATCCCTGCAACGATTTCTAGCTGAATGAAAATTAGCGAGAGTGATAGGAGAACGAGAATTTTTCCTCCCCGCCTGAATGGCCAGAGAACAAGCACGATCGAACCATGGATTATGAGGAAAGAAAGATTTAGTTTTAGAAGGAATGAATGAGGAAAGAAGGCTTAGCTGAAGAAGGAATGAACCTGCTCATCCCATCAACGATACAGCTCCCTCCTTATCTTTTAAATCTTTATACATTCATCATTATTCCTTACTGAGGTAGCCAATTTGCAATCATCTGCAAACTTGGAAACCTTACATTTAAGTCCCTGGTCTAAATATTTTATACATGTATGAGGAATAGCCACTTGACCTAAGAAATCGTTATGGACCACAAATATGTCTCCTCATTTCCATTAATAATTACTTTTCATTTTCATTGATTAACTATTATTATTATTATTATTATTATTATTATTATTATTATTATTATTATTATTATTATTATTATTATTATTATTATTATTATTATTATTATTATTAAGAGACTTAAGGTATCAAAAATTTTGATCATCGCTAAAATAATTTCGGGAGGTTGAACCCCTTGACCCCCCTGTCTACAGCCTTATATATATATAGCATAGTAAACATATATAGAAAGAGGTTGTTGTTATATATATATATATATATATATATATATATATATATATATACCTCTATCCCCTGTCTACAGCCTTATATATATATATATATATATATATAAGAGAGAGAGAAAGAAATTAAAAAAAAAGTTTTTTTCAATTAATCGTCATCGTCATCGTCATCGTCATCGTCATCGGTGAAATTTGCTCTAATCGTCATCGTCATCGTCATCGGCAAAAATTTCATAATCGTCCCATCACTAATATATATATATATATATATATATATATATATATATATATATATATATATATATATATATATATATATATATATATATATATATATATATATATATATATATATATATATATATATATATATATATATATATATATAGTGAATGTGTGTGGGTTTGATGGTGCAAGAAGGAATAGGTATTTTGGGGATGAGGTTATTAGTAAGGAGGAGGTAATGGGTAGAGGAAAAAGTTGAAGAATGGTAAATCTGCGTAGGTATAGATGAAATTACTGGTGAAACATCAAGAACGGAGGCGATGGTGATTGATTGATTTGGAAGTTGTAATAAAGCGTTTATAGAGGGTATAGTTCCAAGGGATTGAGGAGTTAATAGTAATTTATATAAGGGTAAGGGAGATAAGGGGAACTGTAGAAATTATAGGAATAAGTTTATTGAGTGCTGTAGAAAGGCATATGCTGGTATTTTGTCGAAAGAGTGCGTCGAGGACTGAAGGACTGATTGCGAAGAACAAGGTGCGTTTAGAGTGGTAGTGTGGATCAAATCTTTTACATTGAAACAAATGATTGAGAAAATGAGGGAGAAGAAGAATAAATTGTTGTCAGCAGTGACTCCTTCATCTTGGTACAGATTTCTCAAATAAAAATTAGATGAGAAGGTTATATGCATATATAAAATAGTAAGCATATTGTCAGCAACTCTTTATCAAATGCTAATGTTGAAGGGGTATTTTCAACTTCGGACTTGTGCACAGCAACATTAGAAATAGGTTGGGAACAGCTAAAGCAGGGAAATTAGTTTTTGTATAAAATTCTTAATGATAATTTCAGTTTCGCACTTTTAATTATAAATCTCTCTCTCTCTCTCTCTCTCTCTCTCTCTCTCTCTCTCTCTCTCTCTATATATATAAATATATAAGAAGAGTATATATATATATATATATGTATATATATATATATATATATATATATATATATATATATATATATATATATATATATATATATATCTTTTTCTTTTTTATTTTTTCTTTTTTCCCAAGAATGGAAGTAAGGTATGCATCGGAAAAGAAAAGCAGTAGAAGAACATGACATAAGTCGAAAAGAAAGCCCAGCCTTACCGCCCCTCAGTACCATTAATTAGTGAGAACTCATCGCAGTCAGAAAATCCACCCTAAAGCTTCATGGGACAGCGATGGACCCCCACATGGTAGATCGTCAAGGTAAGGGTTCATCCCTTGGGCCAGGTGGGCCACAACCATACCTCTCAGTCTCCTGCCATTCACTCCTAAGTTATACACCTTTCTTCCTCGCCTCTACCAAACCCACAGATTTCTCTCCTTCAAACATTCGTTTCACTGACTCAATCCACTTTTTCTTTCGTCTCCCAGCCAGTTTGTTCCCAACACACTGCCACTACATCCAGCTTGGGCACCAAATCCGACTATCATTCATCCTTTCCATATCACCAAACCATCTCAACATATCTTCTCTCATTTATTCTCTCATTTACCCTCTTTCTTTCACACCACACCTCTCCCTAATACGTTCATTCCTCATTTTATCAATTCTTCCTCACACCTAGCACACCCCTAAGATTGTCCATCTGAGCGCATTGAACTTAGATCTATACTTCTTATTCCAGACCATAGTCTCACTAATACTATACAATAACACAGGTAACAACATACCCTCACAAGACCCTAGCACACTCAAGACTTAGTCCCTTTACATTCACCAACGATTTAATTGCACCAGCCACCTCCTGCCATTCAACTTTCCTACTACATTCTGCATCATCCGTTCCCTTCATCCAACATATACCCTAAATATTTAAACCTCAGACACTTGTTCCAGCTGCTCAACATCTAACATAACTTCACACTGTGGAGGTCCTCACTCACAACCATAACCTTACTCTTATCCATCACGTTTACTTTCAAGCCTCCTTACACACCCTGCCAAATCTCTCTACTCAATCCCCTGTAAACTCTTCAGATCTGCCACACAGAAACCAAATCATCCAGAGTTATAATAGGTAGGGCACCCCACTCCATCTCCATTCTCCACCATTCCCAAACACCATTTCCTGCCATCCCCACCTCGAATTCTTTCATAACCCCATCCATGTACAAATTGAATAACCAAGGAGACATAACACAACCCTGTCTTACCCCTATTAATCCCAAACCAATCACCATTGACACCATTTATTCTTACACACGCTTCAATTATCGTCGTGGGTAAATATTCACCACCTATAATGACATATTGAATTTATTTACCTTATATTTGAATAGAATATATATATATATATATATATATATATATTTATATATATATAGTTATATATATATATATATATATATATATATATATATATATATATATATATATATATATATATATATATATATATATATATATATATATATATATTTATATTATATATATATATATATATAAATAAATATATTTATATATATTTATATATATATATATATATATATATATATATATATATATATATATTTCTAGTATTCAAATATAAAGGTAAATAAGAATTCATTTGTATATCATTATAGGTTAATTTGAATAAACTTTTCTTTATACTTTTTTTTTTTTTTTTTTTTTTGTAAAATTAAATTATTTTTTTTTTTTTACTTTATGAGTTTATGTAAAACTCAAAAAATAATAATAATTTTATACCAGTTTACAGTTTTCAAGAAAATTTGAAATTTAAGAATCTAAAGAAATTTATTAAGGAATTTTAAAATATGTGTTAGCACATGTGTATAACAGTTTCCAGTAGTGATTTTTGCCTTTAAAATCTATTAAAACCATTAAAAACTACATTAAAACCATCAAAATAGCATAAAAACCCAAATAAACAAAAAAAACCATTGGTTTATTTAAAAAAAACAATGGTTTTTGGGTTTTTTAAAAAAACCATGGTTTTTTTCCAACCCTACAAACATTAACTGATGTAGATTGGCAGCTTAAATTGGGATTCCTTTCCGACATATTCGAAAAATAAATGAAACCACCACATCTCTCCAAGGGAAGGGAGGAGCACAATTAGAGAAAATAAAAGGCTTGCTCAATTTTTTTTATTTTTATTTTTTGAAGCGTGTGTTAAGAGCAGAGACATCTCCAACTTTCCTCGGTTGCAAGAATTTGTCAAAACAAATGAAATCCATCTTCAACCGAACTTCCTCGAAATTATTACTGCCCACATGGAAGGTTTGGAAAAAACATTGTTGAGTATTTTCCCGATATTGATTCTGAGGATGTCTACAGCTGGATGACAAACACATTTTCGTGTGACCCGAGACGTAAACCTACTGGGATGACAAATGAAGCTTTTCAAAATCTGCTGGACATCAGTGACCGCACTTTGAAACTTAAATACCACGAAGGGGGCCAAGAAAAGTTATGGATGAAAGTGTATGCAAAACACAATAATGTTGGCAAGATTGCATTAAAAAGACTTGTGCGTTTTATCCTCTTATCTATGCGAGTCTGCATTCTCAACGTATGCTTACATAAAAAACATTACAGGAGTAAACTTTCAGCGTCAAGTGATTTAAGTGTAAAATTGACAAAACTTCCTATAAACTTAAAGAAAATAATGAAAAATCATTAAAACCGTTTCATTCTTCACATTAAAAGGTAAATGAGCATTAAATTTGCATTGTGTTTTCTTGTTTTCCTAAGACCTAAAACTAAGTACTCAAACCAATTTAAGAGTAGGTGTGCCGCGAATTTTTTTTAGCAAAACAAGGGTAACGCGGTGAAAAAAGTTTGGGAACCCCTGGCTTAGTGAAAACGTCATTTCCTATACTGTAATTATTTAAATTGGATTAATATTGTCAAGTTTCTTCATAAATTGTTGTATAGATAACTTAAAAAAAAAAAAAAAATTATGACAAAATTAAATGTATCGGTCCATTCTAACTGAATGAGTATAATTTATTTCATCCTCACATTTCACATTTACCTTAATCTCTCACCGCCACCTAACACAAATTTCCTAAATAAATCATAAATGCACACACATTACCACTCCTCTTTTCCAGAATAAATCCGTTTTGATGTCCAGAAAATCAAATGTGAATCTACATTAACATAATCTATATTGCCGACTTGGGCTTATGCAGAGAAAACCGAAGCGAATTTACTGCAACCTAAAAGCTAATTATAAAAAAAAAAAAGAAAATTGCTATTTTAAATCATTTAAAAAAAAAAAAAACGATTCCTCCTGCTAACATCAGAATCTTACCAACTCAAATTTGTTAGATATATTATATTGGTTCATTTCTCTCAATACTTGCAAGGATAGTAATAAAATACCATGTACAAAGTAAATATCTATATAAAAATTTATATAAACAATTTTGATATGTACAAAAATTATTTTCATGTTTGAGGCTTAATCATAGAAGATAATAAGTGTCCAAATATATCGATGTGTACATGAATAAGTTTTCTGCAACGATCTGTATATCTAGGATCTAAGTTTTCCGGCTGACGTTGGTGCAACCCAGATGGCATTAGAATCCACCGATCGGGTGACGGTGTATTGTCCCTCATGTAAGTCCAAATATCTTGCAAAATACATACTACTTCATGTGGAGCCAACTTCACCATCTGGAAGAACGTAAATACCTCTGGGAAGAAACTGTCCTACCACCATAACTTCCAGAAGTTTTTTTGTTGCTTTCATGTGTTCTGTGGACTGAGAAGCATAAGAATCTGAACATGTATTCCAATAAGCGGTTAAAGCTGCTGTCAATGCCCTTACTAAACGGAGCAGTAACACAAGCTGGTCTACATCGAGCAACTAGATATCAAGAAAATGCCACGCTATTGGAAAGTCTTCAAAGTCTTTAATTGCAAGAAGATCTCTCTCAAAGTAAATTTGATAAACTCTCTGGCCATGGGAAACCATTGTAAACATTATATCAGGTGAAATGTACTCTACTAGCAATACTAAGTGTTGTTGTCTCCTGATTAGGACCTTGAGCTCTACAGCAAGTTCCCAATAAATCCAATAAAAGCTGCGTGTTCCCAAAGTAATGTCTTCTCTACTCTAGAGACATTTCATGTGAGATCTTACTAATGTCCTTTTGGAAATTTTTCCACTATGAATTCAGGCTAAGAGATTTTGGAATTTTTACCCAAGAGTCGAACTCGTGGTTTGTAAGGAGCAAATGATGAGGCGATTCCTTTATTTCTAAAAATACGTCTCTTCTTGCTCCAAACAGATAACTCCACTCGGGTCTGAAAGAAGCTTCAAAAAGCAGTCTGACAAATATAGAATGAGCTAAAGTGGAATGCGAAAGTTGTAATAATATCTTATTACAAAGGTTAGCAGATTTAAGTTTCTTTTCCAACGTTACATTTTTCAAACTACTGAAGAAATGATAAACAACAGCATGACCGAGACTCATTAAATGGCTTAATGATAAGGGCTTATCCAGGGGCAAATGACTAAGTAATTCGAGTACGGAATAACCAATTTCCGGCACATTAACAAGCTTAGATAAATGATTAATATTAGACAGTAAAGCATTAGTAAGAGACTTTGTTATGTAAGAACTATTTTCCCTTGCCCCAACATGCAAAGCTTCTAGTTTTTTAACAGCATTTAAAATACTGTTTAACTTTACATCTGGAAATAAATTTTGAGCAATGGAAAAAGACAAATTTTTAAAAGGTCTATCACATGAAGGTTGATGATTTATGATGGCGCTTATAACTGTGTGAAGTAAATAAATTGTATCCCTATTTACCGGACAATTAAACTGTAATACTGTTTGAAATATGGCAGAAAATGCATCTGGCCCTTGTTCAACAATGATAAAAGTTAAAATCTGACCAATTCGTTTGACCCCTACTTCATTATCCATTTCCAGAGACCAATTAATAACGTCTGATATCGTCATCACGTCATCATAATCAGTATCTTCCTTTGCATCTGTTCCTAAACATTTCAAAAGAGGACGTGGAACTGAACTAAGATTACACTTAGTATAAACAATAATATTTAGTTCACCAATGAGATAATGGAAAAGTTTGGTAGCAAACTGAGAGCCCTGGTCTGACGATGGTGAAATAGATCCCCTTAAAAGCAGGAAAATAAGTTCACATGTCGCAGGTTCACTTGAAATAAGAAGCAAATGAACCAAGAGATCAATCAAAGCTTCTGGACTTGGAAAATACTTTGGGATCCACCAAGAAAGTCTATTTGCTATGCAAGAAATCCTCCTATCCGACCTTAACACTTGAGGTAAACTGGCTGTAAGAGCTTTCAGCACCGCTCTTGACTGACTTGTATTGGACAAATTCAGTAAGTAAGGCACTATAGCCTTTGTACAATCATCGGAATTGTCAGAAAGTGAGGTGAGCAATACAGATCGAAGTTCACGTTGAATTTCGGGAAAATGACGCTCAGCAAGATGATTTAAGATGGTTACAATGCTATTCAACTGATGAGTTGCCTGACCTAAGGAAGTAGCACCAGTAAAACTTCTTAAACCCAAAGATAAAACCCTGTTAACAATAGTTGCTGGGAAAGAGCAACCAACATGAGCGACTAACCAGTTCAAGGCAGGACCATTGTGAACACTTGCATCAAGCAGAGCAGCTACAGTGTTATCTGCATCATGGGCTACGCAGGATACTGTTAAATTAGCTAAAACCTGAGCTGGTAAACAATCCAACCATCTAGCAACTCTTTCTTCTAATGTTGCATCATTGCTAACAATTATTCCATCCCATTCCACAGACCACCTTCCTAACTGAATTACAGCCCATCTTGCAACATCTCTACACCATATATTAGGGCACGTTTCGACCAGTTCTCCTAAAAGGCTGTTAATTTGTAAAACAAGACTGTCGTCAACATCACCTTTTCTGTGAATAAATTGTCCTACCTGAAACAAAAAAATAGATATTGAAGAAGCCATATTACAATAACGAATAAACAAACAAATCAAAATCAAATATTTATGAAATTAAAACCTAATAATAAAAAAAAAACGAAGTTATTTTGTTATATCACGTACAGCTTTTTGGGGGACATCTTATTTTAGCTTTAATTGATAACTATATTAAGGTTCGCACACACCTGATCACCTCTGCAGAATTAAATGACTTTGTTCTGGATTTAAGCCCAAAACCTTAGCTTAGATTAGCTACTTGATTTACGTTTCAAAAAATAAATTCTTCTAGAAGAGGTCTGAATCCCAAACTAAATCATTTAATTTTACCTATATGATCAGGTGTGATTGGTTTTATATTAATAGCGGAGTGAGGCAGGGATGTGTTATGTCTCCTTGGTTATTCAATTTGTATATGGATGGGGATATGAAAGAATTAGAGGTCGGGGTGGCAGGAGATGGTGTTAGAATGATGGAAATTGGAAGAGAGTGGAGGGTGCCCTACCTATTAGATGTGGATGATTTGGTTTTCTGTAGTGAATCTGAAGAATTTGAGAGGATTGGTAGAGAGAGAGAGAGATTTGGCAGGATGTGTAAAAGGGAAGGTTTGAAAGTAAACATAGTTAAGAGTAAGACTATGGTTGTGAGTGATAACAGTCCTCGGTGTGAAGCTATGTTAGATGGTGAGCAGCTGGAACAAGTGTCTGAGTTTAAATATTTAGGATATATGTTGGATGAAAAGGGAACGGATGATGCAGAGTGTAGTAGGAAAGTTGTGAATAGCAGGAAGGTAGCTGGTGAAATTAAATCCTGAGCGCTCTTGGATCTTACATGAGGGCATGTTGTTACCTGTGTTAATATGTAGTAGTGAGATTATGATCTGGAATAAGAGGTATAGATCTAAAGTACAATGTGTTCAGATAGAAAATCTTAGGGGCGTGTTAGGTGTGAGAAGAACTGATAAAATGAGGAATGAACGTATTAGAGAGTTGTGTGGTGTGAAGAAAGGGGTAAATGAGAGAATAAATGAAAGTACGTTGAGATGGTTTGCACATATGGAAAGGAAAGGATGGATGATAGTCGGTTGGTTAGGAGGATGTGTAGTGGTGAGTGTGCTGGGAATCGACCTGTTGGGAGACAAGAAAAAGTGGATTGAGTCAGAAAGGAATGTCTGGAGGAAAGAAATGCGAGTTTGGCAGAGGCGAGAAGAAAGGTTCATAATAGGAGTGAATGGAGGGGTTTTGTGAGGGGGGTATGGTTGTGGCCCACCTGGGCCAAGGGATGAACCCTACATTGACAGATTCCCATAGTTGACGTCGTCGCAAGAACCGTGGAAGCTCAAGGGTGGATTTTCTGACTGCGTCGAGTTCTCACTAAAAGGTATAAAGGGGCGGTAAGGCTGGGCTTTCATTTCAACTTGGTCGTGTTCTTCTACTACTTTTCTGTTTCCGGTGCATGCTGCGCACCTAACCCCCAGTCTTGGGGAGAGAAGGTGGGTGATGATGATGATGCGTGTAAATATTCAAGATAAATGTAATTTCAAATAAATAAATATAAATATTCTCTCACAAGAGCTGTACCAGATAGAAATAATAAATGTCTGAACTCCAAACCAAATCATTTAATTCTGCCTAGATGATTTAAGTGGGTACATATTAGAGAAAAAGTAATTCTAATAATTAAAAAAAAAAAAAAAAAAAAAAGTAAAGTAAAAGTACAGACGAAGAAAGTTTGTATAGAGTTATCAGATAATGATCACTGACTAGTAGTCTATGATTATATTAAAGAAATGTAAAAAGACATCTATATAAGTTAGAGTGTGCGAATCATTCATGAGTTAGAAACCTGGTACTAAGATATCCCAGAGAGAGAAGAGGTCTAGTAGATCGACAAGGATAATATATAGCTTTGGGGATGGGTTGGCATAGAGCATTAATAAGAAGGTTGAAATCTCTCATAACAGCTGGATAGAAAGTTGCTGAAAGGTTCTCTAGTCGGCCCCTATGAATTCACTACTTGGGTTAAAAAAAGAGCGACCAGGCAGTGTAATGGGCGGAGATGGATTTGTGCTGCAGTGTTTGTAGTCTGGTTTGAAGAAAAGCTGGTGGGTAAGGGAATGTAAACTCGTAAATAAAAATTTCAGCTATGCCCTATTCCATAGATTTCAATGGTATTTTGCACACGTATTACGACGATTGGAAGTAACGTCTGCATAGCTAAAGTTCTTGCAAACATATGTACTTTTGTATGAATAAATCTACGAGTCGAAAAAGTTCTTCTAAGGAGGATAGTAGCCACGACATTTCATTGAAGAAACATTTTCCCAACTAATCTAATCAAAACAAAACTTAGAGATAACCTCTACTAAACAGAAATTAGACAAGAGTTGGTTTTTACTTTAAAAAAGGAAGCCGCTCTGATCCTTCTAACTATCGCCCTATAGCTCTCACTTGTATTCTATCTAAGATCTTGAAAACTTCTTAACTCTCACTTCTTAGACACTGAATCTGCATTCTCTTCTTTTGCCGATCACCAGTTGGCTTTCGACGTTCAAGGTCTACCTGGCGATTAGTACTTTCCTATTTAACGATTTATGGTTTTCCGCTCTTAGGAACTACGGGGAGACTTGCGTGGTGGCGCTTGACATATCCAAAGCATTTGACCGGGTATGGCACGCGTCACTGCTCTCCAAGCTCCCCTCCTTTGGGTTTCCTCCTTCTCTTTGCTTACTTATGTCTAGCTTTCTTTCAAGTCGCTCAATATCGGCTGTGGTTGATGGAGCGACTTCTTTTTCTGTCAATAGTGGTGTTCCTCAGGGTTCGTCGTCTTTCTCCAACTTTTTCTTACTTTCATTAATTGATCTTCTCACCGACATCGTAACTCTATCACTCATTGCCGATGACTCGACCCTTCACTTTTCAACTCATTTCAATTCTGCTCGTCTTTTACTTCTAGAATATGCCTCACGTCCTAATCTATTCGCATTCTATTCTCGTCTGATCTGGATGGAATTTCCGATTGGGGTCGTCTCAACCTTGTGAAATTCAATTCTCTAAAAACTCAACTTCTACAAATCTCCCTCTCTAAAACCCTTTTCCTCTCTAAAACACTTTCTAACTTTCCTATATCTTTCGACGGTTCTCTCGTCTCTCCTGTTGACAATAAAACATCCTTGGCCTTTTAACATAAACCAAAAAAATGTCTTGGAAACCTAACCTCAAAAACGGTTGCTAAGGAGAGTCAAAGAAACTGAGAGCTCTGGGTTTAGACTGCGAGACTTTTTTTCCTCTTCTCAGTACTCCAGCTATACAAGGGGTCTCATCCACCCTTGTATGGAGTACTGTTCTCATATCTGGGGGGGGCTCTGGTTTCACCCGGCTTTTGGACAGGTCGAGTCAAAAGGCCAAAAGGCTTATAAACTGTCCTGTACTTTCCAGTTCACTTGACCATCTATCTTTGCGGCGCGGTGTTGGTGCTTTATCTCTTTCCTATAGGTACCACAGCGGCAGGTGTTCGAGGGAACTTACCACTCGCGTACCACCACCTTTACGACGCCCTCGTAGCCACAAGGGGTGCTGTGTCTGCGCACGAGTTTTTGTGTTGTGATCTTGGTAACTCCAGGCTAGTTCGCTGCGGTGCTTCTTCTTCTTTCGCCCCATCTGTTTTTGTGAATTCTCTTCCATCTTCTGTGTTCCTTGCTGAATTTAATCCCTCACTTTACAGCCTGCGTCTGTGCTCATCTGCGTAATTTGCGCTAGCGGATGAAATTTTGGCGTGCACCACCCCCTCCCTGAATAGGGCTCTGCCCGTGAGTGGTGGTGAAACTGGTAAAAAAAAAAAAAAAAAAAAAAAACCTGAAGTTAACCACTTTCACTTTCCATGAGGAAGAAGTGGCAGTCCTAAATGTGAGGCAAATAAATACATCACAATGTATCAAATCATGGTAGGATTCTATTGCAAGAAATGGTTCTTTCTTCATGCTTTCTTTTATTTCGCTCTATAGTATTAAAATATTCACTTAAATTAAAATTAAATTAAATTAAAATATTCAATCTGAATCCAATTTTCTCAGCTGCCTCAATTGTTTATTATAAAAGTTGAATCCAATACTTCTAAATAAGTTTATTTAATGACCTCGCACTGATTTTGCTTTTACGAGACAATGCTGGAAAAAAATAGAAGGAAAAAAAATTAAATTGTTAAAAATTGATTGTTAAAAGAGTAATTTGTATAATTAGAGTATGATGCGACCTGCGTCAGGAGTAAAGAAGAAGGAGATAAAAGAAAATCGTAACAGTAAAGCAATTTGCTCAATTTGATCAAATAAATGATCTCTCTCCACACTGTACGAAAATGATGAACGATCATTAGCACTGCTGGCTAGGTAAAGAAATTGATCCAAAGTAGATAATAAAGTTGCCGGAGTAATCGGTGACACACCGGAGTTAGGATTTTTCTTTGAAGGGGTTCCTATTTCCGTCATTTTGTAATAAAACTTTAGTATTTACTCATTGTAATAAAGCTATCTGCAAATTTTGCTTAAAAAAAATTAAAAAATTAATAATAATAATAATAATAATAATATAATAATAATAATAATAATAATAATAATAATAATAATAATAATAATAAATATGGTAAATTTAATTTAAAAATAATTTTTTATTAATATAAATAAATAATCTAGTTGGAATCCAGTTGGATAAATAAATTATCCAGCAAGGCATTATTAATAAATATATTGTACATCTTTTGTAAAGCAATATGTTTGTTTATTTGTTTATAACATGAAAATGCCTCATCAAAAAAAAAAAAAAAAAAAAAAAAAAAAATATATATATTATATATATATATATATATATATATAGATATATATATATATATATATATATATATATATATATATATATATATATATATATATATATATATATATATATATATATATATATATATATATATATTTATTTATATATATATATAATATAATAATATATATATATAATATATATATATTAATATATAATATATATATATATTTAATTATATAATATATATATTATATATTATTATATAATATATATATATATATATATATATATATATATATATATATATATATATATATATATATATAATATATATATATATATATATATATATATATATATATATATATATATTATATTTTACAGTTGTCGCCACCACTCACAGGCAGAGACCTATTCAAGGAGAGGGTGTTGTACGCCTCAAAAGTTCACTAACTAACGTTAATTACGCAGATGAACACAGACGCAGGCTTTAAAGTGATGGAGATTAAATTCAGCAGGAAACACAGAAGATGGAAGAGAATTCCACAGAACAGATGTGGCAGTAAAGAAGGACACACCGCAGCGAACTAGCCTGGAGTTACCAATATCAACAAAAAACTCATGCGCAGATACAGCACCCCTTGTGTTACGAGGTCGTCGTAAAGGTGGTTGTACGCGAATTGTAAGTTCCATCGAACACCTGCCGCTGCGGTACCTATAGAAAAGAGAAGCACCAACATCGCACCGCAAAGATAGAGGGTCAAGTGAACTGGAAAGTACTGAACAGTTTATAAGTTTTTTGGCCTTTGACTCGACCCTATTCAAAAGCTGGGTGTAACCAGAGCTTCCCCATATATGAGAGCAGTACTCCATACAAGGGCGGATGAGGCCCTTGTATAACTGGAGTAACTGAGAAGAGGAAAAAAAAGTCTCGCAGTCTAAACAGAACTCAAAGTTTCCCTGAGGCCGCCCTAGCAACCGTTGTGATGTGAGGTTTCCAAGACATCTTTTTGTTTATGTTAAGGCCAAGGATGTTTATATTGTCAACAGGAGAGACGAGAGAACCGTCGAAAGAGGTAGGAAAGTTGGAATATTCCTTAGAGAGGGAGATTTGTAGAAGTTGGGCTTCTAAAGAATTGAATTTCACATGAAATTCTATTCATGAATTTCTATTTCCACATAGAAAAGAGAAGCACCAGATGGTTATAGATATGATCTTCCCTTTTGCTGTTGAAATGTCTGGTGGTGCAGTGTTAATTCTCAAATTTTGAAAATCTTCAGGATAATGGAAAGAGCTTGAATGGCTACCAAAACTATGACCTAATGCATCTGTAAAAGCCACAGGAGCAGCGATCGTATCAGTTATATCAGGCCCATAACAGAGACTGTGAGTGAAGTTGTTGGAGCGGGGGGATATTGTCTGTGCAACTTTCCACACTGAAAAAATAGGGAGATGTAGAGTTGACAGTCAAAGTATAAGTTTGAAAGTATTGTTTACATGTTTAGCGATTAATTTGACGAGATCTCGCCGCAGCTGCCTTAAAAATAATCATGTTTGAGGTGGTGCAGGTCCTTCTGTGTTTTAAAAGTTTTTCTTCTGCTTGTTGGCTTGTGCACACTCTTGCGACCACTGAGGAGTTCTCAAACGCTTACCTGCGAAAGATCGCAGAATGCAAGCTTCTGCTGCTGCGATGATAACTTGTTGGAAGTTAAAGGCATCATCAATAGTCGGAAACTACTTATTGAAGGGAGATAAAAAGGAGTCCACTCTGCTTAGTCATAAAGCCAGCTGGAATTGGGTTTTAACATTGGGCTTGGTGCAAGTTCATTTAAGGCTATTGGGTAATGGTAACTACTGTACTGTATATATAATCAAAGCAGGACCAGGTAAAGCGATCCAAAAGAGAATGGGAACAAAATAAAATATCAATACAGGAAGAAGGGAAAAGGGTGTTAGAAGATCTACAAAGAACTTCAACATAGACAAAGTGACAGATAAGGGGTGGCGAAGGTTGAAGACTCCTAGTATAACACCCAGAGTAGGGAGTTACTTAAAAAGATCAACAAAGTCGACCTTATCACTACTCTGAGCCAAGTAGATCATGCAGACAGTAAGGTCAGTGGACAGATGAATTCGTGCTGCCACTACATGAAGTCTAGTTAGAAGGACTGGAGAATAGGAGGCAGATTTATGAATGAGTATTCCTGCATCTTCTCTATCATTGCCACCTTTTTCTATAGAGGTAAGGGGTGATTTATATTCCGACAGTTGGTAGAATATGGAATGGCATAGTCAAAGTTCCTGCAAACATATGCACTTTGGTGTAAATATGTTTATTAGTTGAACAAGTTCTTCAAAATTAAAGTAGTATCCAAGACAATTCCTTTGAAGGAAGGTGGACATGCTATGTTGTTATCAGGGATGGGGAGTTGGGAGTCAAGCATTTTCAAGGGGTAAGGAGTTGGAGTCAGGAGTTGATTTCCCAAAAAGTCAGGAGTCGATTTATAAAAAACGACTCCTATCGACTCTCAAAACAATTTTGTCTAAATTTTTCACACACACAAAAATTTGGAAAAAATTAAATTTTTATTATAAAAGACGTACCATACATTTTTATATTTTGACATTTGTTTGTAGCCAATTTAAGTTGTTTATTTTTAATTTTTTCTTATATTAAAAGAAAAAACTTTTTTTAGCAATATTTTAACATTTTCTTATTTTTTCTTCCTGAGTTTGCCGACGCATCCTCCGAGTCAAAGCAGGATTCATTCCAAGAATGGTTAGCAAAAAAAGACGCAATGCCCCAAAATTAACCCGATATATATATATATATATATATATATATATATATTATATATATATATATATATATATATATATATATATAAGTTAGTATATATATATATATATATATATATGTTATATATATATATATATATATATATATATTATATATATATATTAAGCATACATATACATATTATATACTATGGTTACATATATAGTTATGCTACGAAAAATTCGGTAAGACATGGCTGGTACATATATAATAGCTAAAGAAGGCATATGCTGTTATGCTGTTAATGCTGGCTGAAGAGCTAAGGCTGGCTATTGTTGCTGGCTACTGGCTGCTGGCTGGCTGGGCTGGCTGGCTAGCTGGGCTGGCTACATACATATGGTTGGCATACTGGCTATACATTATATATATGGTATATATATATATATATATATGGTATATCAAAGCTGGGCAGTATTTAAATACTTTAATTATCTAAAATTGTATTTAGTAATACATTTGTGTTAATGTATTTAAATACAGTATTTAACTACTTTTCAAAGTATTTTGATATGTTTAAAATCTAAATAAAAAAGTTGTAAGTATATTTAAAAACTCGATAAAAAATTCATGAAACACGTCCATTCTTATTTTGACAAAATATGATTGCAGCTATGTTGTGTTTGAGTGTGTGTATGAAATTTTCCATTGGGAGTCGAAATTCAGTTTTAATATATTGACTCTTAGAGTCGAAGTCGGGAGTCGGTTGTTTTTAATATCGACTCCCCATCCCTGGTTGTTATAAATATTATGAGGATGGCCTTTTTGAGACAATTGCCTCTATGTGGATAGGGATGATGTTTTAAATGGATTCAGATGGGGAAGAAAGACTGAGACGCGGGTTTGAACGAGGAGGAGGAGCAATAAATCCTGGTGGTAAGAAATACAACCGGTTTTGGGGATGATTTTTCAGTGTTATTTGGAGGAAGGGCTTTGCCATGAATGCAAAGTGTGGACTTGGTTGGTCATTGAAAGAGCAATCAAAATGATTAGCTATGTTTAGGAATGGAAGCGATATCTATCAGCATCAGCCAAGCAAGCAGATTCAGAAATGGGTGGAGAATATGGGAATGTTTCCATGGAGACAGTGTAGGAAGGTGACACTGGAAAAGTGCTACTTTTTTGTAAAGAAGTTGTAGTTGTGATATTGGGGTCCAACATGGGATCCATTGAGTTATGGAGATCTGACGCTTTAGACTTTGTCAGTGAGCCATCAGGTGGGTGATTTTGGAAAACTGGACAATTTGGTTAAGATGGGGAATCTCTGATTACCCTTTTGGGCCACCAGCAGATTTAGAACGCTTGGAGCTCTTGCATTGAACAGTTTTCTATTCATCTCTCTCTGAAGTGCAATAAGCATTAGATAGAAAATGGGTCATCACATCAGGCTCCATTTGGGAACTATGATCCATTTTATCCACCAAGAAATAGAATCCTTTAGGGAGTGCTGAGGTAGGAAATTTGGAAGAAAAGTTATAGAAGGAAGAAAGATTCAGAAAAGATGGAATGATCCTGCAAGCTATCAGAGAGTTGGTTGGAGGGTTGTTCAACAGCTGTGATTTACTATAATTGGTATAGTCAGAAATTCTTAATTGTCCCATGATATAATAATATATGATAATAAGCAGCAGCAGCAGCAGCAGCAGCAGCAGCAGCAGCAGCAGCAGCAGCAAAGTAGGATATATATATATATTGTTATATATATATATATATTAATATATATATATATATATATATATATATATACATAAAGCGGGGTTACTTTGTCATACACGGTTACTTTGGCCATTTTTCACCACTGCTCAAATTTTTAGCTATATTTTTGTAAATATTTATTTTTCGTAAAATATGCTCTCTGACACATTTGTTCCTTAACTATATAAACTGTTGGTACACTTTATATAAAGTTATATTAACAATGTTCAGTTACAAACATTTTTCCAAAAAATTTTGCAAAATCTGATTTTTCACCTTCCTTTGGTTTTTATAAATTATCTCTCAAAGTTTAAATCACACAATTTTTTTTATATCTGCAAACATGTTCAGAAAGAGCTCAAGAATAATAATCAATGTTCAAATTTTTAAAATTTTCAAATTGTTAAAGGTTATTAATATTTGAAATGGGAGGGGTAACTTTGGCCGCCCCCCATTTTATGGTTATGGGGAAACTTTGGCAAGTTGTGAGGTCGCTCTAAATGCTCTTAAATTAAATACTATAGGGGTTTTATTTATTTAATATAATATGTCTATATTTATAAAAAATTTTCTTTAAATTTTTTTTTTCATTTTTTTTTATTTTTTATTCATTTTTTTCATTTTTTTTCATTTTTATTCATTTTTTTTTTTTTTTTCCCGAAAATTTAAATAAAATAAAAAAAATTTAAAGAAGAAATAAAATTTTAATTTTTATTCAAAATGGTCAGCACTAAATGCTGAGGACAAGTCTGTGATTTCGCCATCCAACATCATCATTGAAATTGTAAATAATAATCCCCATTACATAACCAAGAGGGCAGTATGTGTTTTCTCAGACCCCCCTAAAGGTGCGTTCAAGGCCTTAAATAATTGTTATAAGTGTGTGAGTCATACTAAAAAGAATTTTTAATTTTGATTTTATAAAGGCAAATGCCGTACAATTAATTTTAAGAAAATACCCCAAAACAACCTGAAATTTTAAATATAGCTAATTAAGAAATATTATTACTACAATAAAACTAAGGCAATATAAGGAATATTAGTACTACAATACAACTTTTTGCATACAATGGGGCAACTTTGGCATGGGGTGGCCAAAGTTACCCCATTGCTGGGGTAACTTTGGCCACTCCCCTTTTGACCCTCCTGCACAGCCACTACAAGAGCGAAGGGCCTCAAATTTTTGGTGAGTACTCCCTAGTATTAGATAATTAATTTACATATATTAAGATAGATCTAATGTTTGGCAAGCATAAACATATAGTTATAGGGTATATTATTATATATATATTACATATATATATATATATATATATATATATATATATATATATATATATATATATTATTACAAGTTATATGACAAGTATTGTGAATAAGGAAAAATATATACATGATATGCTGGTTATATTGCTATATATATACATACATACATATTATTATTATCTATTGGCTATTGGCTATTGGCTACTACATAAGTTATATGTTACAGCATAGCTGATAGCATAGCTAGCTGGCTGGCGCTGCCATAAAGGCTGGCTGGCTGTTGGCTATGCCACCGCATACGTTATATACATGGCTGGCCTACTGGCTGGCATGGAAGAGCTGGCAGCAGCTGAGCTGGCGCTG
The DNA here is from genome assembly GCA_015478945.1 of Trachelipus rathkii. Taxonomy (NCBI): domain Eukaryota; kingdom Metazoa; phylum Arthropoda; class Malacostraca; order Isopoda; family Trachelipodidae; genus Trachelipus; species Trachelipus rathkii. The sequence continues at coordinate 31,872 of JABUQX010001739.1, read as the reverse complement.
TTGCTGGCTACTGGCTGCTGCCAGCTGGCTGGCCGCTGCTGTTGCTGCTAAATATATATATATATATCATAAGAGCATAGATATATATATATATATATATATATATATATATATATATATATATGACTACTTTATCATTATAAATGGGACGGGATATGTGATAAATTATATTAGGATTGATTTTTTTTTTTTTTTATGTCACTGCAGCAAGTGTATTAAGTGTATTGAGCTTTTCAGTGTCAGTTTGGAGACTTGTCTGTCAAAAAACTAAGTAGTATGTCAGTATTGAAAATTTTTGAAATGATAACTGTAATCAAGGTGGGATCAGTAAAACTATGGTTATAGGGTCTTAAATAAAGATGATAGCAATACAAGTAATAAAGATGATAGCAATACAAGTAATAAAGATGATAGCAATCCAAGTAAGAGTATATCAAATATCAAATACTTCTACACAAATGCTCGTAGCCTTAGAAATTAAAAAAAAGTTGGTTGGTTATATCATAGAGGATAATCTAGACATTATTTGCATTACTAAAGCATGGTTTAATTTTATGGAGGATCTTTTCAGGAATATGAAATAGATGGATATTCATTTAACATATACTAGTGTAGAGGAAAGAAAGAGTGGAGGTGTGGCTCTTTATTTTAAAAGCAATATTCAATCTGTGTTAGTAACCAATATTATAACTAATCATGATATTGAATCAGTGTGATAGATATCCTTATGTATAAAAAGTTGTACAGAATAGGGGCATCATTTTATAGACCTCTTGATCAGAGTCAAGAATTAGATGTAGAAATTATTAAAAATATCAAGACAAGTCGCAATAAAGAAAAAGTTATGGTCATAATGGGAAAATTGTATTTTCCTGACATTCAATGGGATTTATTATTTAATGCGGATCATAAAAGTTCTGTATTTTTATAAATTTATACCGTACTAGACAACTTTTTGAGTCTGGTGGTCCGTGAGCCTACAAGACATACAGCACTGTTGGACTTTATTTTAACTAATGATGAAAGCAAATTCAATGAGGTCAAAGTCTGTGATTGATGACCATAATATAATTAGATTTAACATGAATGTGATATCTAGGTCCAAATTGCAAGTTAATTAAGGAAAAGTTCTAAGATTTCAGAAATGGTGATTATAGCAAATTTTAAGACATGCTTAATCTAATTGACTGGAATAAAGAATTGTTTTGTCATGTGGGAATGCTTCAAGTAAATTTAGGTGAATAATCAAACAGTATGTTTTAAAGATAGACAGGTTAGGGTAGCAAGGGAAAATGCAATTGGTAGAATAGAGAGATTAATGAGAAAATCAATGAAGAGTGTAGACGTTTTAAAATATTTAAGGGTACAGTAGTAGTAGGGAGGAAGATTTAGAAAATTATATGAATTTTAAGTAATTAAAAGTGTTTTAAAAATTATATGTAGCTATGCTTTAAAGATCGACAGGTTAGGGTAGCAAGAGAAAAAGTAATTGGTGGAATAGAAAGATTAAAGAAAAAATCAATGAAGAGTGTAGATGTTTCAAACTATTTAAGGGTAATAGTAGGGAGGAAGATTTAGATATTATAAGAAAGTTAGAAAAGAACTTAACCTGTCAATAAGAAAGGCAAAGAGTGTGCCAGAAATTAATTTTGCAAGAAATAGTAATAAAAACACACAGAAAAATTTTAATTTTTATAAATTTAAAAAAAAAGTAAGAACAGGACAATTGTTCCAATTAAAATTAATGAAAATTTAGTAGATTCAGTTAGGAATTGGTTAACATTATCAATGCTTATTTTACATCAGTGTTTTTAAAGAGGAAAGATTAGATAATATTTTAGAGACTATTAGTTCCAGTATCATGTAACGAAT